>WURT03352171.1:0-23928 GCA_009936505.3 Holothuria glaberrima | reverse complement strand
ATACAATACAATACAATACAATACAATACAATACAATACAATACAATACAATACAATACAATACAATACAATACAAAGATAGTACCATGTTGCATCTGAGTCACCTTTTTGTGAACAAATAATCTCGCAAAGAGGAGGGATACGCCTTCCCAGAGCGGCTTCTCCACATTGGGTGACAAAGGAATGGTCCACCCCGGTTGTCAAGTACCGAAGATACGCATCTGCACAGTTTACAGAGTCTTACTGATTTTATCTGGGGTTAGGATAACCACATCATCTCATGTGGTGCCCCCCATCTTCAAATCCTGGCTGCTACATCGTTAATTTTAAAACGACTATTGCCGGTTGGTATAAATACGCCGTGTCCCTTCATTATTGTACCCCAGTTTGTCTTATTTAACAATTCATTAAATTACCAAGTCTTTAACTTCTCTTCTGTGTACGTGGTATTTACACATAAAAGACAGTCAAGGGATAGGCACACTTACCGGCAAGGCCAAATTTGCTGACAAATTTGCAAAAATTGAAAATTTATCTGTCAGGCACACTGATTGCGTGTCACTTAGCAAGCACAAACTTGTTCCAGACATGATTCTGTTTCAATTACAAACAATCTTTCTGACTAGTATCGTTTTACAATCCTAGCCCTGGCGCCACTTCTGTTGAAATCAAGGTTTCTGTCTGTCTACTTACTTTTCAAATGTACACATCAAGCTGATTAGATGTGTAATAGTGGGTTGAAATGAATGCCTCACCCAACACCCCTCTTGTCACCATTCTTCCCAACACGTGATAGACCTAAGTCAGGGGCGTAGTCAGGAATTTGCCAAGGATGGGGGAAAGCCTGTAGGCGAACTATCTAAGCGTAGCGCCACCATAGTTGGCCCGAAGCGTACTAGAAAATTTTGGCAGAAAATGCCCCCAGATCGCTGGAAATGGCACTTACCAGGACTTGTAAGTCGCATCTAAACGTTTTCTATTTTGAGTTACTAGCGATATCATAAAAAGTCGATACACAAATACAAAAAATATGCTCAAGGGAGGGGGGGCGGTTGCCCCCTTCGCCCCCTTGTCTATGCGCCTGATTCATACTAACAGCCCTTAAATTTTAACTAAACAAAACAAGCAATTTGTTCAGCATAATCTTTCTATAACGTAGAATACTCGTTGAAACCTCGTAGTCGATGTGCTATTTAGTTTTATGTCTTCACATGCCTCCAATCTGCTATGATGGTATTGAGATTGTCATTAAACTTCAATTAGGACTAATTTGTTGGTCATTGTCATTCGTTAGAGACCAAAGTAATCGATATTTTGACGTCTAGTCGCAATTGTTAAAATGGATATATAGTATCCTGAAATAACCAGAATACAATACCAAGGTCCTTTGAATTTCAGTCGTAACAATGTAGCCGTGGTAGGAAGCTAATCACATTATCAAATTTCCATGGCCAAACTAATAATTTCTGGCTGAGAAATCTTCAGGGTTTTTTTTCACTTAAGTTTCCTTACACGTTCACCCAGGGACTTCCTTGTTGGTACGAACACTATTTGTTGTCAATGTGGCATTTGCTATATCCCTGACAAGACCGTAGCCAAGGAGGGAGGGGGCTCAGGGGCGCACTTGTGTCATTAATAAAATGTTGACACACATTTCCAAAGTGCCATGCATTGACCTGCATTTCCACAGGTTGGACATGAGGCAAACTGGCAAATGCTGTAAATAACGACGGTCCTTGCTGCCGACCCCGAGGCTTCTCTTACAGAAAAAAAAATTGTGGCAAAAGTGTGTCAACAGTTTAATAATGACACACATTGTCATACACAAATTCACAGAAACTTCATAACTCTTCACATCCCACTGTAGTTTTCCACCGTTTGACACAGTATTTCGCGTGTGGTAGTGAAACTTTTGCCACACAATTTTTTTTGAAAGGGAAGCCTCGGGTGGGCAGCAAGGGCTCTATATGCAGCATTTGCCAGTTTTCCTCATGTCCGACCTGTGGTGTGAAGAGTTGTGAATTTTCCGTGAATTTTTGCATGACAATGTGTGTCATCAATAAACAGTTGACACATTTCCAAAGTGTCATGCATTGACCTGCATTTCCACAGGTTGGACATGAGGGAATTGAGGAAAAAAACACGTTTTGATACAAGTAATTTGTGGGAAACTGGGGTAAGTAGGTAAAGTGTGGAAATGTGTGGAGAGGTGTGGTGATGATTAAAGTAAATTCAATAATTCGATTTCTTTCACTGGCCTTGTTTGTCACACTTTGCCCTGGTTTGCCACATGTGTCAAATTGACACAACTTTCCCCACTTTGACCTCGATTTTAAGGTGTGATAATCATGCAGGGAAAGCATGGTCCTGTGTGTCAGATTGGTTCCCATACCACATGTGTCACCACTCATGACCACGTTTTTTTCCTTATGCATTTTCATATGGCTTGCCACATGTAATTATGTGTGTTCACATGTGGCATGCCACAAGTTTTTTTTTGTAGAGTTCCAACAGTGTTTTACTTCCCTTCCCCCATCCTCATCTGTTTGTCCTCTCAGTGCACACCCTCTGCTTGTAAATTTTATTCAAGCACAGACCAAATACAAATGTTTTGGTCGACAATTTCAATCAATTTACATTGGTCGAGGATACAACAAAGCATCCGTCTTCCTTGAACCAGGGAGTTCTATGCCATGCTTAAACCACCAGACCCAACGCTTGTCAAAGTGTCATATACTGTGCACTTAAAAGAGGAAACCACGATGCGAGTCAATAATAATCAGTAAAATCTTAATTGTATGAAAAATCTTTTTTCTAAGTGAAGGATAAATCCTCACGAGATAGCATACCAATACGGAAAACCACAACACTGCAGAAAGCTTCCGAATCATATTTACGGCTTTCCTATCCTGTCCGTCCCGTTGTAGGCTATAAGGCTAGGGTAAGATGAACTATTACGAGTTGAAGCACGTTTGAAAAGATCAAGTATACAGACTGAAAAGGAAGATTTAGGTTGCATCGAGTTTTATTGTATTAGAGGGTTACTTAACTTAAGAATTCTGGTGAAATTTGCTTTGAAAATCGATGTGTGGTTCTTGAGATGTTAACTGATAAAGTTATCACGTTTACAGCCCAAGTAAACTTGAAGCAAGCACATCTGACATCATAACCTCACATAAATGAGGGAGCCAATTTTCTCCTCCATAACCTCATGTTACCATAATGTAATGGCATAAGACGCATGGGAATTTTACAAACTTAAAAGTGTCCGTAGTCAGCTTATATTCTTATCAACTTCAAGGTCAACAGGTCAAAACAACAGATTGAAAGACAAAGAAAACAACAAGGCATTTTCACCAAAAGACGGATGGAGATGCAGGCTTGCTTAAAGCTGCACTGTTGAACACAATGTGCAGTGACTTCATTTGCTTTTACCTCGAGAGGTAAACTTTAAAAGGCTGAATGGAAATTTAACTAGAATGCATAGACTGAGTTCCTCTTTCACATATCAAATATACCTTCAGTGGCTGATCCAGGAATTGAAGAAAGGCGGGGGAGGGGGATTGACAAGTGATCTGTGTCCTAGGGACGGTGGAAGGGGAGGGGCCCTTTAGCAAACGTGGATCAATTATGGGCAGGTAGATTCAATCTAATGCGATACTAGAGTATGGTCTTTGCATGTGCAATCAACATTTGCCTCAGGATTTACCATATTACCGGTACGTGTCTTATTGTCTGATTGTGTTTGTACTATGGTTTAATCTCATATTAATGTAAAAATGACAATTTCTAAAGTTACAGCAAGCTGGACGTTGGATAATCACCCTTGTCACCCCTTTGTATCCGCTTCTGACTTCTTGCTTTAATTTTTCCTTTAAATTAACCCTCAATGAGTCAAATCGACCTGTATAACTTGTTTACAGGTTATTCAGAAGACTGGTCAGTTATGGCAGTGCCACTCCTACCACAAGTTCTAAATTATCTATCAATTTATGTAAGAGTTTGTTTAAATAAATTAAATTAAATAAGATGAATGTGTAGAATTTGTAAATCAATTTTACCTATAAAGAAGAAAGTATCTTCTAAAATACAGTATGATCCAACGGCCTAAAGTCTGAGTTTATTATTAATCGGCAAAGGGATATCATGTTTTGTGTATATGGTGGATAGGGAAAGTCCATGTAACAGATATTATTTAGGTTACTAAACGGAAGATGATGATTAAACTTCACCACATCACTTGCCAGGGAGTGACATCGAAAATTGTCCCCAATAAAATGGCAAATTAGAAGAGTCAAACCATTTGATTAGTGGAAAACACCACTTTACGCTACCGCCTGACCAGCTACCAGCTACCAGCTGACACGAGTATTTAATTTAAACTGAGCCTAAGTAATGCATTAAACTTCTCATAACATAAATTAATTTCAATTTTGTTTTATACGTAACATTAACGCCAATTTTGCATAGGTTTTCTCCTTAACTTTCCATAACTCCTGACTCCTTGTGTTCCACGGATTTGCTTGCACAGGCAACAAGCTCAATTGCCGACAGACCTGAAGAATTTTTAGATGGACTAGTTAACTAAAGCCTACAAGAACAAACCTTGCCTTTTACTTTCAGTTTGGCTTTTGTTCTCTAAGATATCTTATTCTATTGTTGTTTACTAATTTTGGTTTCTTCCACAAGGCTTAACTTTCATGTGGTTACCTCCCATTCAAAATCACTTTCAGAATTTCCCCCGACAGTTGCATACTTGTCATCGTTTCTGTTTCATTGTTATTTTAGTTTGCCGGTTTTTAAGCCTCTTCCGACGTGCAATCTTATGTTAAAGAGAAGACGCAGTCACCCCAAATGGATATGGCATACCCTGGCATCTTAATTCATGAATGGCTCTTTCAAATCACGTGACAACAATTTGTTACTTCAGTTCAGTTCAGCTCAATTTGGTTTATTCTCTGTTTATCTCACTCCAGGTATGAGAGTCAAAAACATAATAGAACATTTACATAATTATGGTACAAAAAACAATGCAAGTTTACAAAAATGGCAAAATGAGAAAAAAGAGAGAAAAAAAAATACAACTTGTGAAGGCAGCGAGAAAACTGTGCCACCAGCCTAACAAAAAGGTGAATTAATTAGCTGAAAGAATTCATAATGAAAATTGCAAACTTGGCAAGATTTTTTAGAATGGATTTGTTCCTAGTCTGAAAAAGCAGCCTCATTTTAATTGAATTCGGATTAGCTGTATAGGAAACGTTTTAGATAAATTTTCTTTTCATTCTAGAACATGTTTCATTCAAATAAATAATGAAATTCATCCCCCATTTTCTCAGAACTACAAAAATGGCAAATTCTTTCGATATAAATAATATTAAGGAATCTTCCAGTGACAACAAGAAGTTTGTGGTTAGCACATCGCAACTTACACAGATTTATACGGTCTTTATTAGGTAAACAATCGATATTTTTTTCGAGTTCTAATTTTGTCTTAAAATACGACAGTTCTTACACTGAGAGTTATTAAACACTTCTGAGAGCCAATTTTACTTATATATATCAGAAAGTCTTCTGATTAGTGAAATTTTAAGCCAATTTATGTCAATTAGAGTTCCATTATTATGGGTCGTAGAGTTCCAAACATAGGACATACCAGAATACTCAAGAATACTTTTAACCTTTATGATCCATCTTGAGCTATAAATACCTTTCTCATGCAGATTTCATAAGAGATTATATAAGGTAAAGGAAAGTTTGTGTTTACTACCATTAACAATTTTTGCCCAAAAAGTGACCATTCTTACTTCAATTGTCTCAATTTACCTGTGTCTACCTAATTCCCCATAAACCATGCAATTGGCAGTATAATTATGAACCTTAAGAATTTGTTTACAAAATTTCAGGTGTAACGAAAATTTGAATTCATGCAAAGCAACCTTTTTCTCTTGAGAATGCCACATTTTTTCTCTGAAACATGATATGAGATACTTGCAATAGACATGAGCAGCGATTCCTTGGGACGGGGGAAATGTCCCACCCCCCAGTATTTGAGAAATCGTCCATTGACTTTGCTTTTCACACAGTAAATTATTTGAAAATGGGGTCATGTCCCCCAATATTGAGAACAAATCGCCGCCCATGGCAATAGAGATGATATGAGAATTGTAACATTTAGTTCATCTGTCAAATCAAGTTTAGGGCCACTGCTTATTCTCTTTAATTATAATATGACGATTTGAACAAACCTTCAGGATGGTTAAAAAGCCTAAGATGTCGTGCGTGTGTTTTAATTAACTGTTTAATTTAATTCGGTAAGTGGTGCTTAAGATCTTTAACTAAGACGTATTGTCATTGGTCCAAGGTCACATTTCCTGTCTTACCTTCAAAAATTAGTTTGATTTCCTTAAACTACCAGAACAAATTACTTACACGAAACAGTTAAACATGGAAATAGGACAACTCATAGGTCTATACGCAATATGAACTTTTGGCCGTTTGGGATTCTGGAAATAGCGAAATCATTTTGTTTTTCTTTTTCTTTTTTTAAAATTGCAAAGTTTTGCTGAGGGGAGTTTGCTTTTACAATACAGTATTTGCTATGATCTTATAATCTGTCTTTTTGACAGCGTGCTATATTTTTCTCTACGGCAACTCGTTTTATAATAACTACGATACTATTGCAATCATGATTACTGCTTAATCTCATTCTAAGTTTTCTTTTTATTATTTTGACTTTGGCGTCTCCATGTAATTCAAAAAGTGAACAAAACAACAATTAGAATTCACATTTGCTCTGAGACTATAGTTTTTTGTTGTAGGGAAGAAAACTGCAAAGATAAATCGACAATTTCAGCTCCATTGTGCCCATTAAAGGAAAAATGCAGTCCCCCGATTTGATTGAGTGTGCCGTGTCATCCTACTTCAGGGACGGCTCCTATCAATCATGTAACAATATGTTTGTCACTCATTTGTTAAATTCATGCAGAAAAACTCCTTGGTTAACCTTCAATATTCAATGTTTGTATACAGAAATATAATGGAAGAAACTCGTGAGTAAAATAAGAGGAGATTTGTAAGATTTAGCAAACTTCTGAAAATAAACTTGGGGAGACAGCCATCTCCCTTTAAATTTACTTTGTTGGAATTCGACTTGTCATAACCTATACATATCAATCTTTACATAATTTTATGTAGGGAAGAAACGGATGTATCCCTCGGAAACACTTAAATAAGAAATAAATAAAGCATGGACAGTTTTTGTACAAAAAATTAAAGTACAAAACTTAGTGACAAAATATTGTCAAGTACCTTTGAATTGAATTACCAGCAGATGGTAATCAGTTCGTAGCGATGATTTGTACAGTACAGCTGATTTAGTGTAATGTTTTGAAAGCTAGAAGTGGCGTAGCTGAACATCTATACGCAACCCTCCTCCCTTAAAAGATCGTGCTAAGAGGATAGAGTGTCCCTGCACCTCCCCTTTGGAAACTTTTTTATATATTTGAGGATCCTTAGGTGTAAGTTGGTGCAATATATTAGACAAAAATGTAAGGAATATTACTGCAAATTTTTGAAGTTTTTACAGTAGAAACACATTAAGGTGTTTTCGTCCTTGAATTGAGGAGGGGTGGAAGCATACCTCGGCTCCACCACATTTTTGATAAAGCTCCCAGCCCTTCTTTCTACACCTATGTCCCGCCCCCCATAATCCCCACCCACCCACCCACCCACCCACACATCCCTCAACAACAGCTTATATAAAACAATGTTGGATTTATGATTAATGGGAAATATTGCGTTTAAATTGCATGAATATAGTAGAGACAAACTACAGCTTTTATCATTTATTAATCCATTAAGTCATAGCCTGCCAATAAACTGTGGCAATTATAGCTTTAATTCCCAGAAATATTACACATTACAAGAGTGATGAAAACAAAATCATTTGAAATTGGGTAAACAAATTATTCATGGACTGCAAATTAGTGGAATTCTTTCTATGAGAACATTCTTCCTTTAATATGAAGTTATTCAGCCACCTTATATAGGCCTACGTCAAGTAATTAGCTTTAGAGTTATGTAAATTTTCTGTACCTCAACTCGCTGTTTATCCCTTTACAATTCGGCATAAGCAGACTGAGAAAGGCATACTAAAACCGACAACACATATCTGCGTCCATGTATCAAGATAAGGCAGTGATGCCAAATGTACGAAGACGGATACCTTGAAAATTTTGAGCTGGCACTTGTTGTAATATGTTCAACTACACAGGAGTTATTCTAAGTGGTAGGTCTATAAAAGGCAGAATAACAGGAATATTACTACATATATTTATTTATTCTTATCATAATATCGCTCGTAGTTTTGGTTAACAAGTAGAGTTAGCCTATCGTTGGAATCCTATTAGAGACGATATGGCGCCGCTAAGAGGGGGGGGGGGATTGGGTCATTTGTACCCTGTCGTGGCCTTTGTCCTCCATTCCCCTCGGCTCCTGTAGAAAGGTTTTTTTTTTAGATTATAGGAGCAATTCATACGAACATTTTTATTTACCCCCCTCCCCCAAAAAATCTTTGCTTTCCTCGTCTTAACCCCACCGCTATTGTGATCCTGGCGGCGTCACTGGACACCATGATTCTAAGACTAAAATAGCCTAGCATGAACAGTATAGTACTTGACATGAATAAGTCATATTTAATACCGCCAATTACGGTCACAGAGGGAGTGGATTGCAAAGGTAAAAGTTTCCAAAACAGTGACGGACATACAGCATCCCCTCTCCTGTTCCTTTTCGGAAGAAAATTATTTTGCCTTGATCTAATTAAAGAATTACAGATCAACATTTTGTTCCGTGATAAATGCTAACACAAATAACCTGAGAGATGATTGGGAAGGGGAAGTAATGGACGGGTAGGGGGGTTTTGCTTAAAGTAAAAATGGCCGACGACCAAAGATCGCAAAGTAAAAGCTGGGAAGATAAAACTTCCTGAAGATGGGCCGGGGGAGGGATAAGTCAAGACAAGCTTTGCCAAAACATCCTTAAGAGAGGCATGGAAAGGTTATTTAATTAGGTCTATCATAGTGATAAAATTGTTATATGGAGTTGACAGGTTCCACATTTCTAGGACAGCCGCATCTGTATCCGTGCCTGACACTTGCTGGGAAATAAGTTCAAACGCAAGCACTACTGATAATTCGCACTACGGGTGACGAGCTTGATGAAACCATTATTGAAGCCACCCTCGTGTGCATATAACATGATTGCTTCTGAAAACTTACACAAAAGTAACTCGTTACATCGTTCACAGTGTGAACACATAATACTACATTTTTTAAAGATCAGTAAAAGCCTCGCTGAAGTACGTTACTGTGTGACGTAGGATAGTTATTTGAGAATCCCCCTCAATAACTAGGCTAATCATGAAATCCTATTTAATCAGGTCTGTCGGAAAAAGGAAATTATGAAATGAAGCTTACCCCTTATTATCCTTCATTAGGACACGAGACATCGGCGAAGGAGAATATAGGCATGCAGATACAACCAAGTAGACCTTCACTCTCAAGTAGGGGCAGGTTCAATATGCCACCCCGTACGAGACAAGGCGATCAATGTCGTGCGTACTACGCCCACACATAACAACACTTGGCAACGTTTACCCTTGTTGAAAGCCGGTTGTATTACCATATCGTGAGAAAGATTATTTTTATATCCTCCTTTGGGTAGGATTTCTAGTTGCGGGGAAATCCTCTTCGTTTTTTGTTGATCATAGACATATATGCAGAAATCCAGGTGAAGGAAGGAAGACCGTGTAAATGTTTTTTAATACCAACTTTCTCTTTGGGATAAAATTTTTTATGATTAAATAATTCATATACGTTACTAAAATGACTTTTTTGG
Source organism: Holothuria glaberrima (assembly GCA_009936505.3). NCBI lineage: Eukaryota > Metazoa > Echinodermata > Holothuroidea > Aspidochirotida > Holothuriidae > Holothuria > Holothuria glaberrima. The sequence goes on along the minus strand of WURT03352171.1, from coordinate 14,031 downwards.
TTGTTCCAATAAACGTGATACGTTTAAAACTTATGCAGTTTTATAGTTCATAGAATTTAACATAATTTCACTCCCACCTCCACCTCACCCCTTAAAAATGACCTGATACTAAGGAAGGAAGTAACTGAGTAAAACAGTTGATCTTTGACAGGCTCGAATCTAGTTGGGACTTTGGGGATCATTTGGTTCCAGTCTCTCCTCCCCCCTCCCCCAACAACTTTTCTAAACCCTGACAAAAATTACTTTCCCTTGTATAATTGATATGAGACATTTAGCTGTTACATTTCGCAGTTATTGCTGATGAAAAATTTTATTGTCCTGATTATGATTATGAGACCGGCAGGACTCTGGAAATATCATAAGAGGGCTTCTTTTTCCAAACATTCCTGTGGAAGGCATTTTGCCTGGCCTTAAACCATAGGCCGTGGATAAATGTTCGGTGCTTTGAAACGATGACTTCGTACTCACGAATGGACCACCTCTCTCCAAACTCTGGTTTAACCCTGTTTGTCTTAGTGTGCATAAAATTAAAACATTTTAAATTATGTGAAATGTGATTTATAAGATATGACCAGTGGCGGAGCAGGGGAATTCGGTCATAGGGCGAGAATGGCCTGTAGGGCCGCTTCGAAGTAGGTATACCCTATGCCTCAATACGGTAAAAACCTAAAAAGGGCGCCGATAGGCGATTTGAGTCCGTCGGGGGGGGGGGCGACCACCCCTGACAATATGGACGCTCCGCCACTGGATATAACTTCTCAACACGCCTGCAACTATTTAAATCTCGTATTCAAACTTAAAGAAACGGAGGAAAAGGTGGTCCCTGCCCCTCCCGAAAATCCATGCGAGGACAGTTCCCACTATGGGCAATTCTAAGTATTACCGTGGGGGAGTTGCGTGAAGGATAATTGACAAAGTAGCGAATTGTCCGATATGAAACGTTATAGGGGATGTTGTCCGGAGGAAATCATCCGAGGAATGTTCTTATCTAAGAAGCAGACACAGGCCTTCTGGGGCCTCTTGTCTATAATAAATTTACATTGCGTTACACTTAATTATCTTTGTGCAAATCATATTTTTGTTCATCTTTCTTTTTTCTGCTTGGTCTGTTACTGATTCCCCCTCTACTCCTTTTTATCTTGTCCCCATCCCGTACTAGGGCCACCCCTTCCTGGTCCATCCAGTTGCTGCTTGTGCGAATTTACAGCGTGTAATATAACTTACATTGCTACTACAAGAAACATACTATTTGAAGGCATCTGTTTTACTGTAACGGTATGTTCAGCCATCTCTTCGATTTAGCTCACCGCAAGATTTTGTATGCGTAATAATCCTCTGAAGTCCAATGATGCGTTGATGTGTATGTTGAATAGATTAGAACTGTATGGAAGCAACGGCTATTCCTCCTATATATTACCATGGATCATATGTCTAACTTAATATGGACGTGTCTGCAAGGGATTTTGTCTCTACCGAATCCATGGCAATCAATAGGTGTACGGTAGCGGACACGAAATTATAGTAAATGCGGTCAAACAAGACGCCATGAAAACAAATGTTTCAAACGAAGGAAGGTCAATTACAGAACTTTATGATATAACCAACGTTGAAAAGACATATCATGGCATATGGGTCTATAATGATTTTCTCAACAGAAGATCTGGCACTACCTACAAGTTCTTTTCTTATGTGATCTCGAGGTTTGAAAGACCCAAACCAAGAAATTCACTCTAAAAAGCGTGTTTAGGAATTAAACACATTTTTGCCCTCACTCTGGAAACATGTTTCTATCTTAAACACTCATGTTTAATTCCTAAACACTGTATGTTTAATTCCTAAACATCATGTGTTTAATTCCTGAACATGTTTAGACTTTAAACGTGTTTCCAAAGTGGGGGCAAAAAAGTGTTTAGAAAAGTGTTTTATTCATAAAAAACTGTTTTTACAGTGTTCGTCAGGGCGACTGACTGTCGTAATGGGTTACGTATATTTTAGCGTAGGCCTATCTATAAGACTCCTGGACTTAACTAGAAAACTTGGCTGACGGGGTCGAGGGGCGGCCTTTCCCAACGTGGACTATGGCCTCCTGTCACTCCCCCAACACCAAACTGGAGCCACCCGTAGCAGTTAGCATCTTCATTTAGTTATAGTATGCACATTATTCACACAAATATAGAATACCTTCAAAAGCTTGTTTCCCATACTAGTTCACATTTCCTTGTACCTAAAGTATGCCACATAAAAAGGACTGGTTGTTTAATCTAGCCCACATTATTTTATGTATTTACTCAAAGCAGTATTTCTCTTTCGTGCTTATCCTAGTAATCCATACGTTTGCCTATGCAACTTAGCAACTATGCCTTTGTTCTCTCTGTTTCACAATTTCGCCAGGAAACAAAGTTAACAAGGCAATGTTGCAGAGGGTGCTTACTATTGTTTTGCATAATATTTTTTTCAGGAATCGTTTTACTTTATTCCCACAACACAAAAGTAAAAGATATTTTGTTTGTCTAAAGTAAACACCCTTGACACAAAATCATAGGCGTAAGAAGCTGATCAAGAATGGGGGCTGAACCTTGTTTCGGATCGCCGTCGTGGGGAAGGGGTCTAAGGGGAGGAGTGTCCCACTCCCCTGTGGAAAATTTTTGGATATTTGAGGGTCCTTAGATGTAATTTGGTGCATCATTTTGGACAAGTTTTAAGGTAAATTACTGCAAAGTTTTTGATATTTCTTAGCCCTTTGGAAAATTTTTGGATATTTTTGGGTCCTTAGATGCAATTTGGTGAACCATTTTGGGCAAACTTCAAGGTAAATTACTGCACATTTTTGTTTTGACATTCCTTAGCCTTTTGGAAAATGTTTGGATATTTGAGGGTCCTTAGATGCAATTTGGTGCATCACTTTGGACAAATTTTAAGGTAAATTACTGCAAACTTTTAACATTTCTTACAGAAGAGACAAATAAGAATTTTCGTGCTTGGAGAGTGGGGGGGGGGGGCTGAAATATACTTCCGCCCCCACAAATTTCGCTTTGGGGTCTGGAGCCTTCCAGCCCCCCGCTTCCTACGCCCTTGCATAAAATTAGCAGGACGTGACCTTCTGTAACATGGATCAGAGAAAATGAATAAAATGATTAGAAATAAAATTACAAGGTATCAAACCTAAGAGGGGGGGGGGGTTGACGTTGCTACAAAGACGTCATTTCATGTAGCTACCACTTCGACCTAGGTGGCCCCAGTATTTTCTAGGGGGCTTAGTTTCCCGATATGCGGGGGTAGTAAACCGAAGATTCGACCAAGGTCGCTGGTTGCCGAAAGGGCGCTAAAGCGAAATTTTCCGGCACGCTACTCCAGCCGAAGGGGGCTTTGCTGTACAAAAGATTAAAATTTTGGGTTTCTGCAAAAAAATTGGAAAATTTGTTTGGTTTTATTGAAGAAAACTAAAACCGTTTCGGATTTTATTGTGAAAAATGTAGAAATGTGGGGTTAATATTGAGTTTTCTTTTGAAACCAGGATCAAGTAAATTTTCGTAGCAACTGTTCGCCTTCGGGAATCACATGCTTTATAATACCCATCAAGGCTTTTTGACGAAACTGCAAAGTTCCCCCGACGGGGAGGGGGATGGGGTGGGCAGGTGATGGAGGCTGCCGGGAGGTGGAGGAGGCTGCTTTCCCCGACGGGGGGCCGACTACTGCTTGGAACGGCCAGTCCTGTATAGCTCCATAGTCATCTGTGCTCACTTGTAGACTGAGGTAATATAAAACTGAAGCTGTCGAGTTCCTCTGCAGCCAAATGATTTTAAAGCTTCACAAAAAAGTTCATTTTAGTGACTCTTCAGTAGTTATCGATACTAGGCTGGCGATTCCGCATGTTTAAGAGTTGAGGCTTTCATTTCATTTCAAACTTTAAACAGGGGATGTCGAAAAAGGATTTTCAAGTTTTAAAACATCTTAAACATATCTTATCTTGATTTCGGTGAAGTTTACCAGGTAAACCGTTATACCGTATGGACCCAACGGTATTCAGGAAGTGCAGACACCTTAATCTTGGCTTAAAATTGAAAAGGAGGTTGATAGAAATAAACGAAAGGAAGACAGACGAGAGAGACATGAGGAAGGAAGTTTAATATTTGCATAGTGTTGGCAATGTAAAATGAAGAGAATATTTACTTAAACATCTTGAAAAATACTTTTTTTTGACTCGCTTCCGTGGGTGGTTGTCTCATATTTTACCATCATGCCGTTGTGGAGGGGACTAGAAAGTTGCGCCCTCCTGAAAAACTCTTGGGTCAAGTCAAAATTTTTGGAAAACAGAAGTTTTTAACATGTTTCTCCCCCCTCCCGGAAACAATCCCTTATGGTTTCTTGTCTGGGCCATGGGTCTGGTTTACAGGAAAGTTTGAACAATATTATTGTTCCCCATACAGCCCCCATGAAACATAGGCGTAGGGAACTGTTCACAGCTAAGGGGGTTTCAGAATGCCTTCCCGGGGAGGTGTGTCCCCTCCTCTTTGGAAAAGCTCAAATATTTGAGAGCCCCTAGATGCAATTTTATGCCTTTACCCTGTGCATTTTTTATAAAAGTTTTTTGAAAAATCTTGATATTTTATTAAAAATGCTTGATAAATCGCAAAGTGTTGACAAATAAAGGAGTTTCCATCCTTGAAAAGTGGGGGCCGAAGCATATGTCAGTCTCCAGATTTTTCTGGGGATTTAAGCCCCTCCACTCCCCCGTCCCAGCTTCTTACGGATATGCCATGTAACACTGTAAGTTGATTTTGTTATATAAGTATATGCGCATGAATTTCCTTACGACTCAGTATAAATGACCATGCAGTGGTGTTTCTGGTAGCAACTCCAGGGTATGCCTATTTTAATGATTAACATGAATGATTTTCAGCAACCATGAAGGAAATGTAAGGTGATTTAATTTGCGTTGATGAGCTTCAAATTGACCTTTCCAAAGAAGAACGAGATGATTGCATTTTTACATGTTTAGTGTTTAAATGATTCAAAAGACAATACTGATATAACTCAACCTGCACATCCTTCCTAGACACATGTATGATGGGCATGATTTGTTCAGTGATGCCAACCCTTGAGTGTTTTCTCAAGATCTTGGGAATTGGATATCCGTCTTGGAATTTGCAATGACCATTGAAATTCTTTTCCTTCACAATCAAGAACAAATAGTACCAATGTGTTATTGTCCCTGTTTTGCACGAGATGCGTCCGTTAGGGTTATTTCTAATAGCAGATAAGCTTTAGGAAATGTATCTCCAAATCCCAAGATGCCCTGAAATGCATCCAGATTAACTTATAGTAGCGTAAAAATGTATCAGTTTTTACGTTACTGTAAGCTTGTCAAAGATGGGGCCACCTGGCTGCTGTTTTGCAGTGTTTCTCTACCGGTGAACCACGGCCTCCTGGTGGGTGGCGAAGCGCCGTGTGGTGGACCGCGAAGTCGTTCAAAAACTTTTAAACAATTATAGAGGTCCCCTTCTTGTCATAGTTTATCTCCCCTGATACAGATGGACTGTTACTTCTATAGATCAAGGCTATACGTTACTTACGGTGTTGAAATTTGCCTGTTGTGGCTAAGTTATAAATGTAAGTGAAAATTTTAATTATTAATTTTTCAGACTGGATAATTGTGAAAAGTGGTCCTCGGAAGATTTCAACAATCAAAAATAGATCTCGATATTCTAATAGTTGAGAAACACTGGCTAAATTTGAAAATTCAGGACGTTTACTCGAGAAGGTTTGAAAATTTTGGATTAGGGCCTATAATTGCAGAAAATTTGGGTTTTTTTATGCCGGAAAGAAACTTTGAAGAATGAAAATTGCTGAATCTGGACTCCCTGAGGACAAAAACAAGTTAACCATCGGGGCAAGTGGTACCCGTCTGAGATTACATACTTTTCGTACCCATTAAGGTTCCCGACGAAATCGGATAATTTCCCCGGGGGAAGTCCTTTCCCGCCAAGGAAAGGGGGAACCTGCCCTCTCCCTCCCACCGGGCACAACCCCTGTTCAAGCCTATGACAAGTCAAGTTACGGTCCAAGCAAACACATGTTAACAGCAGGTCATTGTACGGCAAGTATATCAGTCCAGAGTTCTTCCACCGTGGATTACACAACTACCATACTGCCTTTCTAGACTTCGTTAAAATTACCACTCCTTATTGAGGGGTCAACGACCTGGGGAAAAATGCTAACCCCATCACACATGTATTGATAAAAGCTCATTTGAATTGGATGTTGTCGACTCTTTGTTAATTTTCTTTCAGAATCCCTCATCCGAGATAGAACAATGTAAATTTTAAGTAGGCTGTTATATTCTCCCTTTAACCAGCCGTACAAAACATGCAGGGACCAAATATGGTGTCGTCACGAGACAGTAATCGTGTAAGTCTACTTTCCGCACTCTAAACACACTTGGTCACAAAACTGAAAAAAAAAAATTCAAATTTTAACTCAATTTGGGTCAAATGAGACCTAATGAAGGTCATTACTTGACCAAATAAGTTGGTCGGTTCCCTTCTGACCCATCTCTCGGTCAAAGAGACCTGTGGTTTTTTTTTTCTTTTTTTTTTACAGTACGGTTTACTGGTAATGTTGTAAGAATGTAAGGGATAGCTGGCGACTTAAGAAATAATTTCCATTAGTAAACAATTTCGAGGGAAAATGCAGTCACCCCATTCAGAGTAAGTATGCCCCGTCATTATAGTTCATGAATGGCATATTTTGATCATGTGACAATATTTTTGTTAGTGAATTGTGAAATAAAGAATTTCTCCTTGCTCTACATGTTGTTTGTAATAGTTATGATCAAAACGTCCTCAGAGGTGTAAAGCAATAAGAGGAGATTTGCAAGAGTTTGATGATTTTTCAAATCAAATTTTGGGGTGAGCGCCTGTTGCCTTTAACTGCTGCATCATGTTATGCCTACTCTACAGTATTAGGGGAGACACATGCCGATTCTTTAACTGAGGGCAGCAATCTATTTTCATGGCATAACTCTTCAGCTAGGCTACTTGACTGAGACATCAGGTAGTAGAATCAATTAGTTTCTTGAGTGCATATCTTGCATAAATCTCATTTCGGATATTCACTTTAAAAAGATTTCCATCAAAGAGTTTCCACTGTTCCATCCGAACAAAAGCTAGCTCGATTTTTCATTTTGTTCAAACAAATAAAGACGTCGTAGCTATATCTAGGAGTTCGTAACTATGTAGTCATTTGGTTATGTAATTAAAAAAGAAGAATCATGTAAGATAAGGCGCAAATAATTTGAACAAGCGAAAGCTACCATTCACTTGTACTATATAATTTCCTTAGAAACGGTTGGTCTGCTTATTCATCTTTTATAAGGTCCAAATCATTAAAAAGGCCGACATTTTTATTTAATCTTGAATAATGAACAAATTTCCAGACATTCTGAGGTTTTTACTCTTTGAGAAATCATAATAGACGATAAAATTATTTCCGACATAAAACGTGATATTGGTCTAGAATTACCCAAATAATGACCAAAATTTTAAGTTTCTTAAGAAAGAAAATCTAAAAACGTGCACTGATCTTGTTTACATAGACAAAATCACTCATGTCGAAGCAGGAAAAACTGTCGAAAGCCAACAACGATCCTGACAGGTGTGCATGAATCGGACTCGTAGGCTACGAGCCCTTCAGTCACACCTGGGTTAATTAAATGGTATCAATAAAAGACAAACCAACAACGTAACGCTCAGTTTCTAATGAATAATTTTATTTACAAAACGAAAAAAATTTTCTACTAAAATAAAGGGATTTCATCCCCTTACATGTACAATGTCGTCTTGCAATTGGGGGTGGGGACATGTGCCCCCATTTTTCGTCACGGATTTCTTTTCACTGATACCAAAAATAGTGAGCTAAAGTACAGAAGAGGACCATTTCTAAGTGACCTTCCCCCCTTGTACACGGGGAAGACGGGAAGGGCTTTGTCTTGGGTAGAGAGTGGGTTTGGCATCCGTTGTAGTAATATTATTATATGTGCGCAAAGGATATACTGGATAAGCTGTATATGATTTTCATAAGTCAAAGATGATGATGAAAGGGTATTTGAAACCTGGCCAACCTTACTACAACATCAGATAAACAGCCTATCGTGACGAATTGGCCTACCTTAAATTAATCAAAGGGACCTCAATGGCTAGAGGTAAAGGGGAACCCCCTTAGAAAAATTTTCTCATTCATGGAAATAAACAATTAGTATTACCTGAATGCAGTTTAGCACATCTTGCCCTCTAAATACATTTTTCGCCATTGGAACTTACTTCATTAGCCTTTTCAGTTAAAGGCACAATTAATTGACAAATGTGTCTATCACAGAAATAAATTTCTGAGCGATGGGGTTTTTAACTTGATACAACCCACACAGACAATAGATTGGTGGGAACTGAAGGAATTTTTTAATCATTTTTTTTTTGGTTTTTTTTTAGTCAATGCAACATCATCAAAACGAAGCCTCCCACAACTATGTTGCCTTAATGATTTGTAACAACACAAATATTCAATACCAAGGAGTAAACCAAATGAGCCATTTTGCAAAAATTAAATATTTCATTAACAAAATATGCTTTAATGCGAAAATGACCAGTTCTTATTTGTCAAACCCCCTTATCAAGCCCTTAGCCAACGGAGGGGAAGGAAGGGACAAGAGGCTGCGAACCGAAGAAAACATTTTTCCCCTAGATAATTTAAAAATTAATATCCCTGTATGAATGTTAGCATAAATTTCTCCCCCCCCCCCAAAAAAAAAAAAAAAAAAAAAATTAGCCCCTTTGAAAGCTATCTCGCCCCTTCAGTTCCTTTTCTGGCTACAGGCTTGTATTTAATATACTTTTTAATTTCATTTTATTTACTCGATTTTAATTTATAATTATTTATAATTTAAATAGGGGTGACTGAAACTGCATTTACCTTGGAACGATGATACACCCGTTTGTGTACAGATCAAACGGGGAGGGGGGGGGGTCACGCAGTTCTTGTTATCAACCTAGCGGGTGATTAAACCAAAGAAAATCAACTGCAAATGAGCAACGGTGAGGAAGCTTGATGTAATACTAAGTAATCTTACAGATCAATTACCAAGCTATTCAAGACCAGAAACCGGCACTAAACATTTGACTTAATCAAAGAAACGGTAAATCGTGGCTCTTTAGAGGATTCAAATGTAAATCTCTCATTCACCGAGGATACATAGGCGCAGATCAGATGGGGGGGGGGGCAAGGCAAGACCCCTCCCCTCACCACCATCACCAACAGCCTGGCCCGTAGCCAGACAAGGTAGTGAAGGGAGAAATAGCTTGGGGTGCAAAATTTTTCTTTCGAGGGGGGGGGGGGAACACTTAACTAAATACCAAAACGCATTAGGTAATGGCAATTTTTGATCTTCTAAGGGGAAAATACTGTCCAGGGGCGAACCCCACCACAACCTCCCTCCTTGGCTACGGGCTTGAACATCACATTCTTTCGGGTCAACTGAATGGTATAATACAAATACCCTTACCCTCTTAATTATTCCATTGAAAAGTAAGTGAGTGCACATTCATGCAATGTGCTCCCAAATGACAATTTGGTTGTTGGAAATATGCATGAAACAGTTATACACCTTTATCAATGGTATCAAATGTCCATTTTGTCACGACCCGCACTTGCTCATTCTTTGAGACATGCCCTAGACGTTAGATGGGGGGGGGGGGGGCGAAACGCTTAACCAGCTTCCAATTAGGTACACTTGGGCATACCACTTTGTCTACCGTTTACCACACTTGAAAAATGACCTACGAACTGAAGGTGCATGGATATATAAAAAAAAAAAAAAAAAAAAATGCTAGCATAGAAGTGCATCTGAATTGGAAAAATAACTTACAAATGGGCTACACCGGGTTGCAAAACAACCTAAAATTAAAGGATAGCATGACTACTTCATGGTACGTCTTTAGGACGAGGTGAGGGCATCTCATACATGTACAGAATGTTATCGAATCTCCGGTTATGATGGATATGTATGTACTACCAAAAACGATTGTTCATTTCTCAGACGGGGCGGTAGAGCCAGTCCGACAGACTAAACCACATAACTTGTAATAGCTAATGAGAAGTTTGATCCACAAATACACTTTAGGGAGACTGTGGTAATCGATTCTCCAGGTATAGTACTTGGGACACAGTGTTTTACCTTGTCTCTTTTCGTTGAATCGTTTACGTGTGGGCTACTCCGACATGGTTAATGGTTACTCAGATGAATAAAACATTCCACATAGTTTCGAAATGTGTGTCAAGTTATGACATATTGAAATGGCAGACCATGTAAGTATACTTTGCTCTACTCACGTGTAACTCGGAGGTCCTCCAGACACCAATCTGTGCGATTCGAGTTCAAAATCTCGCTTCCATTCAATAGCGCCTTATAGTCAAGCAACTTAAGGCTAACTTTTGACTGTTTTCAAGGGCTATTCAAAATTTGATCTTAAAAGACTCAATTCTCTTCGTGGTTCGGAAACTTTTTTAACCTTGATAATTCACCTTCGGTCAACGAATTCATCAGTCCCTGCCCTTTGAAGGGTATTGGGGTCAGAGGGCTGGGATGCACGCCCTCTCAACTCCGGCGTTCCTTGCAAATGCGACTCGTTATATGCAACAAAATAGGTACAAAGTTAAAGTACCACAATTACTTTCAAGAACGCAATCTGTTTCCCACCTCAGGCAAGAGTACTAAATCTAAACCAAAATATCGAACCGTTGCGTCATAGGTTTGCGTGATAATCAGAATTTCTGGATGGAAGCGATTTAACTATTTAATTGACACAATTGTTTTGGATACATGTCTGTTTCATGTTTTCTCTTTCTCAGTGAACGCCCAAAATCAGGCGTTACCTCCCACAATGGCGCCACTAACGATGTCGGCTTTAAAAGTTACGCACGCGATCAACTTATTGTAGAAGGATCCTTTTTTACTATAACTGAGGAGAAAAAAAGAGGGAAGTTGATTAAAATTTGTCTACACAGGTGGTTTGTATTCACTAGCTTTCAGTATTCACATTTTTTGGCACCTTTTTTCCTGGGAACTTTTCTGTATGCTACTCGTCACGTGTCGGAAAATATGTAGCTTGTTTTCATAAAATTCAACTAATTGGAAAAAAACACGAATTTGTTGTTTTAGAAACACGATGCAAAGAAGTTTCATTTTCGTTTGTCAGGTAATTCAAAATCACCAACCTAAAAGAATGAAACACGAACAATGAAAAATGAAACCATTTGCTGAAAATAGGCTACAAAACTGAAAATGGCCTCAATGAGAAACGACAAAACAATAAGAATGAAGATAAGTTTAACAGGTGATTTATTTTAGTTGCTTCAGTTTTCATCACATGAATACACAAAACAAAGAGAGAACTGCATGTTTGGAAATTATTGTTTTACATCTTTACATTTTAAGTCATCTTTTAAATCATTGAATATTCATTTACATCTGTTACATATTCATTGTCATGAAGGCTTTTTTCATTTTGTAGTGCACCCAAAATCTCATCAAAAGGTAAGCTCAAGCACAATCAATTTTCATATCACGCACGTTTTCCAACCAGAGTAAAGAAGGTCATACAACATGTGTGTTATTAATATAATAACACAGGATGCACTGCAATGTGTAGCTAGGGCTGTGTAGCAAGGTTGAATTTAGTAATGAAGCTTGGAGTTGTACATATGGGTATTGATACCACAGGAAAAACTTGTATGAGGTTTTTTAATGTAAGATATACAGGTTCACCAAAGGGTCCTCCATAGAGTCTAGGGGTAAGGCCCAAATTATGGTCCAGGGGCCAAGGACCATGTTGGATACCATATACCATTCAAGTTTGCAAAATTTTGAAAATATACATTGGAAGACACTCCAGAAAATTCTTAACCTGAATTACTACTGGATACTAGTAAACAGTACAGCTTTATCTCAAGTGATTTCTCAATAATTTCAGGTCAGGAGAATGGTGAGGGGATCTACTCACAGGCCATCCCCTCATTCAACTACATAATCACTGACAGATGAAGCATTATGTCAGACTGTGATACGGCTCATACATGTCTGGTTCTTGCCGTAGATATAATTGCTGTAGATATATTTTAAATTATACAATTAAAGCTTTTTATTTATTTTTTTTCTAAAATAAAGTTTCCACAAAATTACACCAATGGATCTGTTGAATTTAATCGTAATGAAAGCGTAATAAAAAATACAAAACATCAGTAAGAATGACGAACTGAATAGCTTTAACAATGGTCAAACATTTTCATTAAAAGAATGTATCATGTATTTGCGGTATGCATAATTACAACATAGGCATCTCCTCTCTCACTGCACAAATAATGAAAGCTAGGGGAAGAATTTCTGACACTTAATTACATACAAATTTAGCCTTTAGCCAACACCAGCAAGTAGTGTTGGACCTAAGACTATCCGTATTCAATATCGGTTTCAGTTGATATTCTCCATTATCACCCTGTATTACTATGAGTGATATTTATCTAAAATGTTGATACTGCCTTACCGTCTACAGTATGTTTACATATTTTTATCAGATCAGAATGGGCCAATTGGCATGTCCGCATTGGTATTACTGGCTTCTTGTAACATCGGTCCAACACCAATAGCAAGACGGACTGTTCACGTACTATACCATAAAGCTTCACAAATAACACTTGAATTTATTCTCCCTGCCTCCCCTTAATTTATTCATTCATGAGAATACAAAGAGCACCCCTTCCCACAGTCCCCTTCTACTAAATCTCTTCCAGTTGCAACACCCTTCTACTTCCCAACCAACCCCCCCGTCCTCTTCTTTCGATTATCTCATAATATGATTCTTAATTCTTCTTGCTCTTTGCCTTTTTCACTTTGCTTTTAAGGCTTATAAGATCCAGCATGACGTTTCGGTTCAAGGTGTGACAGGCTGTGAACAAACCCCCGTACAGACCCCCTGAAAAACCACACGTCATAACATCTTGCCCTGAGAGAGAGAAGAAAAGTGAAAACACATTAAGGTTTTCAAATTTGTTAAATGCCCTAGTTTAGTAAATATTTCATACATTGGAGGACAGCAAATACTGTATACAAACATCTGTGTAAGCTGTCCAAAATCTGATGCCAATATACACAAAGTGCTTGGTTTAGAAATATTTGCACAGATGGCAAATCAGTGATGTCTCTTTCATGAAGCCTTGCATGTTTGAAATATTTAAAAATTTTGAGTCAATAAAATCACTTATTGACATACTGCTGAAAACACCAAATTGGATTACATTAAGTAGACAAGCTCTTGTGCGTGTAAATATTGGTGATATGCATCCAATAGACAAGCAAGTGTCCAAAAAATAGCAACCATATGCTAAAAATATGGTACACATTATGACAGGTAAAATGAGAATTGTTTCACTGTGTGAAATAAAAACAATTGTCTTCCACCAGTTAAATTATCACCACACACAAGGAAACAGCTGCAATCATAAAGCTGACATAATTGACTGCAATCTATGGAGACTACTTCAAACATCTGGCATTCAAGGAGAAATAAACATGGTTATTATCCATGGCAATGGACTTTTTTGAGAAAATGTTGGTAACTGTTTCCTAATGCTTACCGATTGTTGGTTATTTCTAGCGTTCATTTCCTACCATTTTGCGCCAGGACAGGTTCAAGTTCATCTTTGATGTGAACATTAGGATTCATTTGTTATATCACTTTGAAGCATCATTACAGATTCATTACAGGTATTAGATGTAATTATTAGGAGTGGGATTCCACCACAGCTACAAGGTTAGATAAAACATATGGCTTCCATCACACGTAGTATTGAATACAGAATGTGATATCCATAGGCAGAAATCAGGAGGGGAGGGCGAATGTGGTATATGTTCCCCCTACTTTTTGGAAATTCTTTGCACCCATCAACTTTTGCCTCAAGGGCCCATTATCCCCCCCCCCCTTGTTT
>WURT03352170.1:0-45198 GCA_009936505.3 Holothuria glaberrima | reverse complement strand
GACACCTATCTGTTAACACGCACGGATGGCAGGCTATTGAAATAACGTTGATTATATCTTGAGGACGTTGGGGGAAAATATGCTTATGTATTTTATTATTTTTTTTTCGCCTTATGGTAGGAAGATATAAGGACTTTCGCCTTAAGGGGGGGGGGGAGTTAGCGTTATATATATATATATATATATGTATATATCTATATAAACTGAAGTCTTAATCACAGCAGATGTTGGTAACAGAAGTTACAATCCTGTCAATCATTTTGGCATGAGCCTCTCTCATTGCTGTCTTTGAACATGGGTTGCATGTAATTACAATCTAATGGTAACACGTGTCTAGCCACTAATAGGTAATTAATGATTTTTATCATTAGTTACCATATCATTGCTATTTTAGTTGTGTTTCAAGTGTGTAGAGTCACTAATTGTTTGACTATTTAACCAACCTAGATATTTCTCTCTCCTACCTCCTGACCTCCTACATCCTCCCAGTTCCCCCATCTTCCAGTAACCTGTACAGGTGCTGCATTAGGAGTCCAATCAAAGACACACTTCAGTTTTGTATCCATCAATTCCATCCAATCATTTTGATTCGCATTTTTCCACTGAAACAAGAGAGACAAATTATGGTGAACCAATAGTTTCATTTTTCGGGCAGGTTTTATGTCTAAAATGGTCTGCAAACCATGGTTTCTGATCATGTAGTCCGAATTAACGACACCTGGAAATTTTCTAGAGGGTAAACACGTTTTTAACAATAATTGAAATATTTTCTGAAAATGCCAAACTGATAATCACATTAAGCAGAATTTGAATAGTTTTGGTTTAAATTTGGGTAAGAATTAAAAGAGAAGGTTATGATAGGCATAAGTTTGAAAACAAAGGCATTAAAGTACATCTTTGTACCCCTTGCTACTTCCAATTCAAACGTCTTTGTGATTAAATGTAAATACTGATAAGAGATAAACACCAAGTGGTAAAAATTTGAAAGAAGTTTGACTTGATTTCATTTCCAGTTCTTTCCATTTTGCCACACTTCTTCATATATCAACAACAAGAAAACAAAAACAATTGAAAGTTTTCCCCATTGCGTGTTAAACTCCTCACATACACGTCTCCTACACCTTAAGGCCAATGAAATCCCATGGCATTACTATGTGCAAATGATGGCAATTGTATGATCATATACATTTCATTGAAGATAAACTCAAATTATTTAGACATTACCCAGTCTTTAGTTACAAAATCATTTGACTTTTCCATTACTTCTGAACTAAAATTCTAGAGACTTTTCCAGGCCTAAAGAAAAAAATATTATTCGAATTTCCAGGCTGTAGAAAGACTGTCACAGATTGTGAGACACTAATATGCAATTTCAACCAACGCAGTTTGATTCCTTGTACGATCTATACAGGTAGCCTATATGTACCCTTGTCAGTGGAAACATGCAAAACCACAGGTATAATACTTACAACGGTTTCTGGATCAGCTGTAGGACTTGCAACCACGATAGATTGGACCATGAATTTGTGCTTGTTCTCTTCATTGGGGTCAAAATTAAATGGTTGTAGCATAACTGTTAAAGAAATAAAGAAAACAATGACCGAATTACGTGAAGACCTTTAAAGTTTACTTCAAGTTATCAGCGAACCTTTATACGAAATGCTTCTCTAAAAACTGATGTCTTAATCACACCTCCTCCATTTAATATTCAGCTTTAGTATGCTAGATATTAGGGATCCTTGATTATAACCAGTTGCAAGGTTTGCAGTGACAGAGATTTGCATAGCTACCAAAGAATCAGCACATTGTATTTTTTACTTACACTGTACTGATCCTAAAAAAGACGGTTCAAACCTGTGTAACCATTTCACAAAATTATTTGTTGATTGCAATGGCAAAACAAATTTGGAATGGAGAATCATATTGAACGATAAAATGTTAGTTCAAGACTGACACATACTCTTCATTTCAATAGAGTAATTACTGGCCAGTTATGAAAATCACAGCTTTGTTCTGGTTTTGTGCTAAATAAGTACTGAAAAAATGGCAAGGAGAATCGTTCTGTTTTTATTGTGCAGAAATCCGTATGTTTCGGCATTTGTAAAACAATGGACAAGTTATAAAGGCTTTAATAGTACAGAAATGGGTGCAATGTCCCTTAAACAAATATATCATGTACCTAAACCAATCGCAATGTAAGGTAGCTCAGTTGACAGGAAACATCTGGCCCCCATTTTCCAAATCATGTAAGTATGTAAGTAATTTCAAAGATCACCTCTTCAGAATACCAAAAAGGATTCCCCGGGTTGAAATGAGAACTGAGACCTTTGGTAACAAACCTTCAGCGCGCTATGCTGCTGAAGTGAAAACAACTATTGGTCTGCACTCAGTATGCACAATACATTTTGACACATGCAGTAATTGTGAACCCCATCACGAGGATGAACAACAGATTGTCACAGATAACCGTGCACGTACTATTGACAGGTTTTCAGATAGACAGAGTTTGAACAATTTAAAACTTGTTCGGTGAACTTGAAGTTGAAAGACAAAGTGGGTGTCACTTTTATAAAGAAAAAAAGTTTTCAAAATAGTTTTCTAAAAGACGAAAGCCGTGTTAAAACTAGTTTAGATCCTTAATGAAAGCAAAAATATCTGTACAGTAAAAATGAAATATGTAACAAAAGTTATTGCCAGCATGAGTAATATCTGAGTTATATTTATTATATAAATAAAAAATATCAGTCTTCCCAGGTGTGGGATACTTACTGTATATAGCAAAGGGCATATGTAGATATTTCTATTTGTTTAGCAATCTATTTGGAAGGTAGGAGCTTCTTCACCTAGAAATGTTGACAATGGGTTACTGAAGTTACAAAGTAGAGTTGCTATTCCCTATGTGTTGAACTTACAATTTGGCCAAACATTTGCAGAACATCAGACTTACCGTTAGTACAAAAAAAGTCGGCATATATGCTTAGTCACGGTTATCTGGAGTATACTTAATATTGCTTCTGTGTATTGATGCTTTGTGAAGCTAGCATAACCTTGACTCAAATCCAGGAAGTGGTATTTTAGTCCCCCAGAAATGGTTCTTGGTAATTTTTAGGTTGAGGGTAAAAGATGAGACGGACACAAATACCTACTGTAACTAAAATACTCCAAAAGACAACTTCTGTACCATAACAGTACTAATATTCATACTGAAGGGCAAACTGGCTATTCGAAGCATCGGTAGGAAAAAATGGTCGACCCTCAGTGAGTGTCCCACATATTGGGTCTTTCTTTACAAACTAGTCCCAAACATTACTACATCTACGAGGCTCACGCAAGGGCCATATCTCGACAATGGCAAGTTCACCTACAGTATGTACGTACTGTGATACAAACAATCAAACTGTTGATTTCTTTAAATCACTCGAAAGTTATTTACTGTGTGTTTGTAATCTCTGGATATCAGTCTTTGTTCTTAACTGAAGAAGTAAAACAAATCTTCCTTTCATAAGAATTATCTCCCCTTAGTGATGATTCATTACACAACCTAAATATTGTGGGTATTAAGATTAGCATTAAATCAACAGTTCACAAGTTACAATCATTCTTAAGTAGAACAACGGTAATATAATCTCTAAATTTAAGGTTTATGTTTCAGTGGAGCTTATTGTCATACGTGGATACACTATTTTCAAAATTGCTAACTAATTTTACAACAACTACAAAACATGAGAATTTGGTACATATTGGTAACTTCATAATGTTTGGAAGCTGTAAAGCAACATACAAAGGAAAATCTTCTTATTAACTTGCAGCTAAGCAAATTACCGAACCATTCCACCTCACCATTGAACTTAGGCATTAACACTTTTTTGACAAAAATATTTTGCATTTCAAGAGTTACGAATATTGCATAATTTACAAATTTAAAAGTTGGGTGAAAAAGTATATCTTACAAGGCAGAAAATCCTTTTACATAGGAACCTTCTTCTTTATAATATAGTACCCAGTTATACCTCATTTTGAAAATTCAGTTGCCTGTAATTAAACCACTATGAATCATAGGATTAAAGACCTGATAATTTTCTGCGCTTCAATGGCAATATGTTTCTTTAAGTTTCCATTTAAAGCAGGATCTGCTGTTTGATGAAAAAATTCGACCCATGACTTTCACCGGTATTTTGCTTTGCACTTGTTAATGATACCAATATCAAACAAAAATGAATTGACTTCCTGCCTGTCGAAAATATGTCCCCAAAATAACAATTCTAAAAAAAAAATAGTTGCTTTTGTGAGTCACATTATCGCTGTTTACCAACCGCTCATGCAACATATATTCAATAGGTCAGCTTCATGTCGAGTAAAAAGATGTTAACAACAGCACGGGATTTCGCTATACCAGCATACGTACATAAAAGTGTAGTAGGTATGACACATGTCGGCAATATTTCTTCGCAGAAATTACTGCCCTGTTAAGGATGAACAACCAAACGGGTCTTCGACTCGGACTACAAAACTCAACTCGATTGTTAAAACAAACAAATTATTAAAGTGTGTAAGTTCAAAGTTGAATAATCAACTTCTTTTGTGCATTACACGGGACGATTGGAAGCTTTTAGCCAACCATACATAGTGTACATACACATACTGCTAAGATCAGCGAACATACGAAAATCCGTAGATCCTTTCATTTACTTGAATGACAATGTAGTTGGTTACGTTAGGCTAAACTTGGGCAATCTAGGCCCTTTTTGTCCGTGATATGCCTGCAAAATGGGCGAAGAAACAACAATTTATGGTTGTCATTTTCTCAGCACATACAGACTTAGGCTATCAAGCAAAATATATTCAAACAGTGTATAAGCAAAGTCTGAGGCAAAAACACAGTAAACAGTATCACAATACAATGAATACAACCACCTGATGAGTATTTTTTTTTTGTATTTTCCAGTTCGTTTCTGTACTGTACCTAACCAAACCAGCAGAGCTGAGAAAGTGTTGACGGTTCACAGTACCCTGCAAGCGGGGTTTCCCGTGAGACCGAAGGGTCACGAGGCGGAAATTGCATTCATGCATTAGCGTGAAGCCGGAAACGAATTAACGTAGGACAGAACGTGAGTTTGGGATCGCGAGACCGACGGTCTACGGCATCGAAATGGATTAATTTAATGGATAGTTGTCCTTTCTGATCCTTATCTTACGAAACTACTTGAATACATACGCTTGAATACATAGGTTTAACGAGTTGCCTGTAAAAAGTCTATTCTTTTGTTGATTGTTAGCTTGTGAAACCCCTGTGAGTTACAGTTACAATTATTTCTAGGCCTGGATCTATATTTAACCGTCACGAACATACGATTCGAGTGAAGTAATTCACGTGGACCAACGGTCTCACAAACGTTCGGTCTCGTGGGCCTTCGGTCTCTGAGATGCCATGGGGCCACACGTTCTCTTTCATAATTTGTAGTAACCGCAGACTACCCCGTACATAGAAGGTCCGTGTGGGAAAAGATAAGGCTACAGGGTCCAGGCAACAAATTTAACATGAGAACGACATTTCTATGATTATTGCGTCACTATTCTTTGGATATGATTGAGGTATCTTGCTAGTTAGGTTTCAAGAAGCTATGAGGATATGCAGTCAGTAGTTGATTTATATTTTGCTAGATGCCATGTGGATATGCAGTAAAAATCCAATTCTCTTCTCCGGCGGGAAATGTTTTCTTCTGGTAGCTAGCCTATGAAGGTTCTCTTGCCTTTGAGAGGCTACGAGGGTCAGAATTTAGGTTGCCTTTTCCAGCCAGGGCTATGATGACTTGCAGTCAAGATTCATATTGTGTCTTCAAAAGACCATGGCTATACGAAGTGACTGCGTTGCCCCATAGCCTCTGAAAGATAGAGCTTCAGCCTCGCTGTGTATTCTGCAATTGTGTCCATTATATACCCTAGACTCTTTAAAGACTCATAAGCTATGGCGATATGCAACGTTAGGGGAAGTTCCTATATATGTGAGGCCATCAGGTAAATTTCTTGACACCATTAGGGATCTGTATGCGTAGGTTACTGTAAATTTGAGACGCATCTAGGTATTTGCCTTTTTTATATATCATCTGGTCTCGGAATTTAAGCAGAGGTCAAATTGATTGGAGGTCAGCTATGAAATTATACCTAAAATGTTACACAAATTGAGTGCAAATTGCAAAAAGGTGGATATTTATCCCAGTTCAAGGTTTGTTTCCCTGTTACAAATGTTTCTCAGCTTATATTTCTTACAAACAGATGTAATCTCAAGTTAAATAGATCATAACCAATCTGAAATGGTTATGTTACAAATGTTTCTCAGCTTATATTTCTTACAAACAGATATAATCTCAACTAATATAGATCATAACCAATCCGAAATGGTTATGTTTGAGGCTATCGCAGTGAAAATTATATTTGTAGAATGGTTATTTGGCTTTTCAATTTAAGGGCGTGCCTTCAGCGCTGGGAATGACCTTAACGCCAAGTCAGTTACTGTGTGATTATGGAGGTGGTATTAGATGGAGATCCATCGGAAACTTTAATTTATGCAAATTCAATTGAGTTGACCTCAGCGTCGAGACTAAATCCTTTAATTGGGGATTATTGAATTAAAGGGCATTGAATCCCTTTGCCTAATATCTAGGCAACCTCATCTGCTCATTTATACCTACAGCGACCCAAAGAAAAAAGGATTTTTTAAAAAAAAATGCTTTTAAGTCTAACTAGTTGCCGACAGTCAAGTACAAAACAATGTACAGACATTCAAAACTACTGTTTATTGCCAAGAAACCTAATGATGCTGGCTATATACCAATGCTCATGATTTATGCAAATCAGCAAAGAAGTATAAGCCTAAACTTTGCTGTCGGTTCTTTTACTTATTTTCGCATTCGCTCGCATGATCAATATGGGTGAGTCTTTTTATGATCTAAAAAGACTCACCCATATTGAGCAAGTTATAGAGAACTAGACACGTATGTTGTAAATAGCGTCGAAACGCGTCCACATCCTCTAATTAATTTACAGCTAAAGCGACTGACAATGCTAAGGCAAGGGCAAAATTTCGCAAGCTGCTGATCGAGATGTAGCAGACGAAGTGTCCTACTTGTAGTGAGCTCTTAATACCTCTTAAGCCTATTGAATCATCAAAAAAAAAAAACACACACAAGAGAGATTATAGTCGGCAACTAGTAGGGTTCAAAGAAAGAGTTTTCGATATATCTCTCCATCTAATATCACCTCCCTGGTGTGATAAAGGCATAGGCGGACTGGCCGTTGTGGCGATGTGGCAATCGCCGCATGGGCCGCTCGATTCATGTCATGACTGCCTTGGGCCTGATTCTGGCGAAGAAAGACAGGAAAAACGAGAGAAGGGAAGAAGGAGAGAAAGTAAGAGAAAAAGTTAAGTATGGGATGTAAAAAGAAAAAGATTGTAAAACATGGAGAGAGGAAGAAATACATTAATGCATTGCAGTTTGCACGGGAAGTGGTTTTGCTCTGGGGCACATAACTCCCTATAATGATCCCTTGCCTCATCGGTGGCACCTATAAGACGTTTGCCAATGTTCGGTAATGATCGTAGAAACTACGAGATTGAAAACCAACGTACCGGTCTAAGAGTCAAGACATTTTTACAAGTTCCCCATTAGGTTCTACATTTCAAAGGCCGCTGCCTCATCCTCATTGACCCCTGTTTAATGAGGCATTAGAAATTGAGACTCAAATGAGGGAAACAAGGCCCAAAGGCAAGAACGACGAACAAGCCCCATTCGAACCAATCCTCGGATACCAAGTGCATGCATTTAATGTCATCATGGATGCAGTAATGGCCATTTTCTCTAACAGATTTAACAGCACAAAGAGCTTTATCTGGATATAGCATATTTTGTTCCCAGCAATTTCGGGGATCTAAGCTCATCTCAATCGTTACCGTTTTCTCTGAAAAAAATAACTCAGCTTCTCAATATCAGTCAAAAGAATATTGCTCATTCATTGAGTGAATCAACGGAGGTAGACACTGGCGGATCCAGGATCTTTGTTTGGAAAGGGCCAAATTGGTGATACAATAATATTGGGTGGTGTGTCTGAGGCGAGGGACACCCCTCCCCCAGTTGAGCCGCCAGAGCTTGGTGATAGGTGCACCATAATAGATGATGTTTGAAGCTCACTCCAGATACACGCAAAGCGGGAAATTGTGCAACATCCACATCACTGGTAGTTTGTCATCTCGGGAAGGTGATGTCCTGGGAAGTGTCTAAGGGGAGGGTGACCCCTCCCCTTGGGGAATTTGTGTTCATTTAAGATGACTCAGATGCAAAATGGTGCTATCTTTGTCCCTTTTCGGACTGATCGTATATTGGGAAGCTTCACAATTAAGTGAATTTTTACTTTTGGTTGACGGCAAAGGAATGATGTGTTGTCTGAATGGAGTGGTAACAACTCCTCCCTTTGAAAAATATTTATTTAGGTAAGGAATTTTAGATGCAACTTGAAAATGCAGCTAACTTTGGTAAATATTTCCATCAGTTACATGCGTAGAAATTATCATTATGTAGTGATATTTTGCTCTGGTATGGCACTCGTTATTAGAAATGGGTAATGAAAAATACGTGTTACGAAGGTTGCCGAATATTCTACTGATGACAGATTCTCTAGGATGCTGCGTCCTTGCAGAGGTCAAATATGTACCATTGTAGTAGAAGTAGTTTGGTCAGAATAATGTTTTATTGCCCAATAATGGTTTTGAAACAGAGTGTGCAATCATTTCCATAACAAAAGTTGCGTTCAGACTTTGCACTGAGACATTTTAAATTCTTATAAAAATGCATCCGTCAATTAGTCTTCTGTCTAGTAATAGGTATAAGTTTTCAATTTTCACAAAATACGTCATCCCCTGAATCCACTACTTTGTATTCTTGCAATACTCTGCTTCTCCATAATGACTCCTGTGCACAAGAACAATTGGCGTAATTGTAGAACCTCACAATTGAATAATGTGAATATTTTCAAGAAGGATTTAACAGTAAACAAAGTAATGCGGTGAGGCTGCAACCCCGCGAAGGGCGCGAAAATTCTGATTCTTTGGGTCCAAATTGCAAGAAATTGGTAGGTTGACAACAACTTGTCATAAAAGATAGTTGAAAAAGATTTATTATTTAATCAGAAGCACACCTCATCTTACCCCCTACAGAAATCTTTGGCTTAAACGCTTTGTGGATCATTTTAAAAATTTAGGAAAAATATCTGGAAATCAATTGCGGGCACGTGCTGCCCATGCCCCCGTGACGGCGCCCTGCTCTCCCTTTGAAAAATCTTTCAATAACCTAACTCCCTCAGATGCGATTTGGCACAACAAAAGTGTACAATTGTAAAGTCAATTTTCTCCTAAATCGTTTTCCTAAAAGTTCCTAATCATTCGCCGGTAGAAGTTTACCTATTGCAATTTATTCCTTAATTATCCAGCGAATTTTTGGAAAGAAGTTTTTGGTCCACCTTTAGGTGGGACCATAACACACCTAAAGAAGAACAACTGGAATCATTTATGATCATGAAAAGGAAGTGCTAGCTCGGTTTGAACCCACAGTGGTCATAAACAATATAGCGAAGTGAAAGGAGACGACTTCCTCTTGTGTGACTACTTATCACTATTTTATTCATTATAATATCCTTAAGTGGTCAGTACCGATAAAAACAAGTGAGCTGATCCCTAAAATGGCTAACTCTAACTGAAATAAGCATTACGTGACCTTTTCCCTCAAAGTGCTGAACATCCCATATGTAGGCCTACCATTGTTCAATGATGATACTGATCACATGTTATTATAATTATCAATGAATGAAATATGTTCCAAAGAAGTGCCATTACCTGCGATCTGCCAACTATTTTTGGCCAAATTGTTCTGGTACTGTAATTTGCCGCGGCCCAGACGGTCCCTAGTTAAAGGGAATCTGTGAGAGACTAAGCAGCTATGAGACTGATGTTCATTAATGGATAAATCATGTAGAACAAAAGGTTCTCGTTGCCATCTAGTTTGTCACATTTATATTGTATCGTGTATATATGATGTTATTGTGGTTTGTTCACACAAGTGTCATTTCCTATCGTAGCAGGTCACCTGTAAACAAAAAATACTGAAAAAGAAGAACTAGAAGACAAAAGTCGTAAATCAAAATCAATACAGAAATTTGTCTTTCTACAATAGTAAAAAGAAGCAAAAGGAATGAAGACAGCTGCCAAAGTGGTGATCATGCATATGTTATAAAAGATAGCCAAAGTCGCATTTCTCAGTGTCGGGTAGAAAGATGATGGTGTGTTCAACCTTATTTAAATTTCAAAAAGATGATTTCGAAGGCCAAAGTAATCACCCAAGTTTTAATACGCCCCTTCCCTCCCCTAAAGCTAATTAGTTGCAGTGTCTATAAATACAGTGCTAACAATCTTCAATGTAAATGTTTGTGAGCTCAAGTCATCCCTGGGTGGCTGCTGTGTCCTTTTTGGCAAGAATCTTCACGCTTTCTGCTCCGAGTGCTGTACCAAGCTAATAGTGCGACCTAGCTTCAGTTAGGCTAGTTGTACTCAGATATTTGGAGACCTTGCTGAAGTTAGTTCCCACTTTTAGCTGTAAACAGTACAAATAGCAAAAGTGTGAAAGGGGGATTTCCGAGGGCTCTGCTTCTCCCTTGCTTTGCTACAGGCTTTGAACAGGCTTGCAAAGCATTTTTGGAACACTTTATTTTGTTTTTAATACTTTGAGCTGCTTGAAGGCTATTGTACCCTGCAGATTACCCCGACCACTTAGGGGCTTGGGAGTTACACAGTGATGGAATCCCACCCTTTGGATGTTGCATTACCATCAGCGTTATGTCACAGAGACCTAGGCTCAGGACCAGCTTGATTGACATTGAGAGCATAAAGGATCTGTCAGTCACCGCAATTACAGAGACATGCTTGTGCTCTTGAAAAGTTTCTGATGCCGGGGCGTTTCACTTAAAACATACACAAAATAAATACAATGGCTTGGAATTGTGTTCAAAATAATCAAAACTTTCCTTTCGTTCTTTCTCGTTTACAAATTATCTCAAGAAAAATAAATAATATTTGCAGCTGGTTGGTTGGCCTTTTCCAGTCCTTTTACCAACAATCTCCATATATCAACAAAATAGTTTGTACAATTTCTCGATATTTCCGACTTTAAAATGATTATTACTCTAAGATGAGGAAATTCTCATGTACACAGACACACACATGCACGCAATATCACACAGGGACACCCATGCATAGATGTATTCATGCACACACACAAGCAATAAGCAACTCAAAGTTTGGTTTTCTTCTAATTAATTCAGGTAGGTTACTGGACAATATTCTACACGTCTGCTGGTAGAGGGGAGATCTCTCAAGCCATCTAGTCTAGGTTGGTGGACCTCTTCACCTTACGTCATACAATACTTCTGAACCAGCTGAAACAAATATGGTGTCCAGCACCGGGATGGGAGCCTGAAAATAACAAATACTGAGGTCCTCTAGTACAGTAGTATGCATGTACACAACTTTTCCTACAAAATTGAAAGATAGCCTGAGATACTGTTAGTAGCCGTTATCTTCTTGAGTGCTGTATCTCTTCTAAGCTTGACTAAACATGTGACTGGCTTTAAATTGGTCCTTTTCTGCAAAGGCATAGCGACTGACAGATTTCAGTTCACTTTTCCAAACGAACGAACATTACTGTATCTTTTACATTGGAATGCAATTTACCTCTTAACATAATACAGGTTAATAGATGTTGAACATTTACGAATGTAATCAAGCATTATTATGACTGACAAAATGCAACATTATCCTGGGGAATCTGTTATAGACCTAAGTTTCTGAATCTTTTTGTTAAAGGAAGAAGAACCTTTCTTACCATAAACATGACATAAATAGCATGTGCAGCTCAGCAGCTGGCCCTGGTTCCTTAGACTGTTGTGCAGCGTCTTTCAGTTATCTCCTTCTACAGAGCTACCCTTAATTGTACTGACTTTTGCCTATGGACTTTCTCTCAGTGCAGCTTTAAAGAACCAGACTGGGTGCTAAGGCAGATACTGCTAATTTTCTACAAAACTTTCTAAGTTGTTTTTGAACCAAGCAGACAAGTTTCTAGACAGTCGATCAAGATACCTGTACAAGTGATCTAGTAGGGGGAAAAACAACTATTTTAACTGAAAGGAATTTTTTATTAGAGCGAGCATTTCTTTACAAAACAAGATAGTAACTCACACCTACTTCATGGGCTTCAATGTATGGATTATAGGATTATCCTTCCCAGTCCAAAATTAACTAACGGTCAGTGTAGCAACTCTTGGGTTAAACTGCACCTGTAGTACACCCGCAGATCTGACTTGATAACAAGTGAGATTTCTTGAACTTTCTCCAACTAATTATTTTTCTCTAGTTTGACTGTTTTGCTCAACTTCTAAAATATACCCAAATAAAATAATTTAATTTTTCTATGTCACTTGTGACACCTTCTTTTAGGGAACACTTACACCACACCAATTCTGTGTTACATACAATTCCTTTTGGTCTTGTGAAAAAAGATCTATGTTAAATAATTTTGGGTAGTGCATCTATCATACATCATGAGACTGAAATCAAAATCATAGCTGCAGCAGATTTGTATCTAGAGAAGGTACTTGCGGGTGGTGAAATATCTTCCAAAGGGGTGAAATGTGTTTTCGGGGGGGGGGGGCAAAATAAAGATCAACTGGAATGTAAGCAAGTGGTTGTAACTTTTCATTTTCTTAGGGTAATTTCACAGGAGGCTTGGACTCCACCCTCCCTCTGGCTACAGGTTTGCACGACAAAGACGACACAGGTCCCTGTTTGTCCCCTTAAATATATTAAGCTATAATTGCACAAAATGAGACACCTCCTTTCAGATTAAAATGACAGTAGATGTCTACGATGGAGGCTTTTAGCTTTGGAACAATAAGTATAATTCTTTAAATATAACGCATGGTAAGTGATGTCATAAAAGGTTCTTCGTAGAGGGCTATGCAGGAATGTAGCCAGACGAGGCAGTGACGGATCGAGATAGCTCGGGTGACATACACAAAAATACACTTTGGCAATGGTAATTTTTGATCTTCTAGGGGAAGATATTTTTCCAGGGCGCTCCTTCCCCCTTGGCTACAGGTGTGGGGGTTTCACATGTGCTCCAGTTTTGTCATTAGATTCTTCTTAGACCTCTTGCTATCCTTGTACAGTTACATCATGCTGCTACACGGAGAAATTGTTAAGCATGTCCACTGTTGTACTTGCTTTGTGCAATACTAACCAAATCTGTTCTGTTTATCTTTCTTTTTCAGGCAGAAGTGCTGTATCTTTACACCATACTGGGACACGTCAACCACAAACCATCAGCTGCTCTTCTTAAGGAGCAAGTATTTACAACCTAGTTAATAGCTCCTAGTGTCAGCTGTGTTTCATCTTTTCTTCTGTTAAGTGTCAAATTTTAACCAAAAAACATGTTTAGTTTGTGCAAGTTGACCTCTTGATGCTGATGATATATGTTGCAATCTGTGATTCACAGAAGTACTGCCAGAACATCATTGTGTGTAACTTTCAGATGTAGATCATTTTGGGGGTCATGCTGAAAGACTTGGTCAAGTGTTGTGAAAGATATCAGGCAATGAACTTACTGGAGTCGGATTGTAACCCCCAACATAAAAGGGCTGAGATGTGTTTAATGCAGAAGATTGTTTTCGAGTCTGTTGTGTTTACTTGGTAAAACGTTTAAGACTTGTGGTGACCCGGAAGCTAAAGTTCATTTTTTTTGCTTTTAATTTTGATTAGAAAGAAACAATACATGCCAAGATGATCCCATAGAACTAGTTGTCGTAGGAGTTGGCAATGAATAGTAAAAGTATAGCAACGAACTGGGAAATATGCCCTTCATTGCTACTTTATTGTATGAACTTCTAAAAGTCGACTGGCACTGGGTATATTATGTCAAGGGTGTTTCTTCAAAAGAACACATTTGTCAATAATATTATTGAAAACATCCGATATTATGTAAAATTTACACCTTCTTCGGTCTGAATTTTATCAAATTCAAGCCTTCAGAATGTTACAAGTAAGAGATCAATAAAAGTATGCAATAACTAAACAACTGTTCGAGAGCTTTTAAACTAACTCTCTACCGTCAAAAGAGTTGGCACCACAAGACTCTCTGTTCGAGAGCTATTAAACTAACTCCCTACCGTCAAAAGAGTTGGCACCACAGGATTCTTTGGCTAGCAACGACTTGGTAAATAAAATGAAAATACGAGATCTGCTCTATGACTAGATAGATTTTAGGCTGGCGGGTATTTTAATGGATTGTACGACTGTGTTTTCTGTGGGATCAACTTCTCATGTATGCATCTGTGATGGTGTGACTGCGTAGGTTTGTAATGCCTAACTTGTGAGCACTTTGTCTCAAGAAATTGGCACGAAACACATCAGTTTCTGTACTAGGTATGTTGCTTTAGCATATTGAGATGAAAAACCTGAACGTGTTAAGGGCGATTGTAATCACATGAGGTCACCATCCCTTTAGATAGGAAAAGGCATATTTTCATACATGGCATGTATATGCATATGGGGGGGGGTGTTAAAGAATCTTGTTGATCATGGTACAGTACATGGGTTGATGTTAATCACCAGTGGTCAAACTAAATGAAACTCATACTAGCCTTTTGAATTTTACACATTGGTCCAGGCCTAAACGCTGGAGGAGGTACTGTACTTGGAAGCCGAAATCTAGTGAAATAATCCATTATTTACATCTCAATTTTCGCATTCTTAAGATGGAAATTATCAAGACCAAAACCTTTCATACACGCTGTTATTTTCTTACTGATCCAGTTAATTTAATTTGCTTGGGCAGAAACTTCTTATATAATTATGAGACTAAAGCAATTCCTCTTGAGTACATAAGGACTTGGATGACTTTTTTCGTATAGAAAAAAAAACTTGACTTGGCTGTGTTCTAGCTATTAAGCGAAGATTCAGTATGACAGTTTGACTTTACATGTTAAGAACACCAACCTTGCGGAGTCTTCATTCCTGTAGAAACATCGTGTGTGTGAGAGTGAGAAATTTTGACTCAAGAGGTGGTGCAGTAAAGTAGGGGTATGTACTCTCATCGTTCATTCTCAGCCTTTTTCTCCCCCAACTTGTAGGTAGCTACTGTAAGATCCACTATACAAAGCCACATATTTAAAACGAGCAAGGCACACTCTTACCGTTTTGGTACCTTCCCTCAACATTTCTTCTTGCTACGTCTCAAATCCTGGTGCTCTTGTAGCGTTTCCCTTACATTCTTAAGTTCACTATCTCACAATATATAACATGCATGTTCATTAGCTACAAGAGCAATGTTGCAAACGGAATGTTACACATCGGTCACCCTGAATCTCGCCAATACAGTCCCAAAAATTAATTTTGGAATTTTTGCCATAAAATATATTAGAGAATTCTGCCCCTTGAAAGTGGACGTCATGACTTGGCCGATAGCGTCACGACTCGGCCGATTGTTTAACAATAGAAAACCGCAAACAACAATAGGCGGTCACTGAACCATGTAATCTGCAACAATGTGGCTTTTTGTCAGTTGTTTAACAAGCAAGGGCTTCAAGGACAGGATAAGTTTGTGCAAGTTTCAAGGGAGCGGATTCTCTAATGATGACAAAAGTTGAAGAGTCGATGCCTGAAAAATATTTTTACGCATATCTTTATTATTATTTAATACAAAATATTCATATTTTTGCTGCCCTTGTGTTTTGGCAGCCATTTGGAATAAGTGAGACCCAATAATTTTACTGTTACCACTTGATTTCGTGTTCAGGGGACCCTAAGGTTTCCAAAAAGTGTTGGGTCGGAAAGTTGTGGGTTGGGGGCTGCCCGTAAGGTGCCTCTGGTCCATGGCCTGTTTCTATTTTTCCGTATTGGGAAGTAGTGAAGAAAGATAAAACCACACCTGCCGTCTTGAAATCTAAATGGCGCCCATCTGACATCATTTGTGGTGATTACATGATACTCCATGATATTGAAAACATGGTTAAGGATGCTTGATTTTCAGTTATAAGTTTTGCAGATATGAATTAATTTGGTAAAATTGAATATTTTGGCAGCCATTTCTAATTTCAAGATGTCGGCCACAAGGGGTGCTGTTATTTAGGGTCCATTTTTTAATGATCCTTAGGTGTCATATTACCACTGTGGGAAGTTTCATGCTTCCTCAAAAAGTTTACGATGGCGGCGTAAATCTCACCTTAGCTGCTTTACTAATGAGGTTCTGGGTGTGACGCCTTTTTTCAACAGCAGTTACCACTGAAGCAGACTGTTCTAAAGGTGAGAATGTCACTAAACAATTCTAATGAAGTGGTGGACGGCTCCATTCAGCAACCTCGGGCTTTTTGGAACTGTAAGTTCCCTGCAAGATTTTTAGCCAATAATTCCGAAGCTATTGCACACATAAAGATACTTGCATACACTCTGATGTAATGCAGCAAGCCTTCACATTACATTTACAGTGCTTTACGTTATATACGCTTACTATTGTAAACTTACTTAAATATTTGCTGTCTTCCGGGAATTTGCTATCCCTATTTACTGTCTTTCAACAGGCGTACGTACTCTTACAAACTATTGATAGGAATCTATGAGCAGTAGCCTACTGCTAGTAAACCGTTGTGCATTGTTTGTTTTAAAGCCAACTCGAGGGCACACAGTTTCGATCATTATACAAAGTTGAGTATACTAAACCAGATTTAGCATACATTATTTGTAGAGGGGCTAAGTTAGGTGACTTTTTACAGCCCACCTTAAGCAGAGTACATCAACAAACATGATTGTCTAGACAGGTTGCCGCTGGAAACAATAATTTGACAAAGTTTGCATACGATTTCCCCATGTGTAATAGGGTGAATCAAATAAGTGCAGACGACTTGGCAAATATTCTGAAAGATTTCAGGTCTCAACTTCTAGCAGCTAGACCACGTACTTTGGGTAGTTTCTGTACTACCTACTCCTAACCTTCAAAAATTCCAGTATAGTAACAACCCAGCGACACATATTTTGAGCGAGTCCGACCTGTCTGCAGCTCAAGTCTAGCTAGAAGAGGTTAATGGTCGTAATGTTGTCTCGAATAGTCGTAACACATATACTGTACAATTGGATACTTATATTCGTAAGTCATCTGTCCCTAAGTCCTCCGCAGGTTTTAGGAGACTTAAGCGTAAGGCTATCCATTTAAACTTTATTATTGTATGATGGATTACCCATCTCCTCAATTAAAAAAAAATGTATACTGCTGTTTTTCATCCTTTGCAAGGGATATTAAGGGAATGGAGCATCAGGGGCCGCATACTATAATTGCATATTGTATATTACCAGGGATTATCACTATACCATAGTATTCGTACTTCAATTTTCTTTGTACTATACATTTACGTACATTTTATACATTTTATACATTATGACTGACCTTAAGAAAGATGTCGTGACTGGAGGTAAGGGCTCGCCCATTTCAGCTGAAGCATTGAAATTACAACAATTTTGTCCTCAGGACCCGGAGGTTTTGGTTCGCAGACGAAATACTCGTATGTCGTTGCTGCACTAATCCCTGAATTTCCATTAGAGGTACAGGATTTGATTATAAGCAACCCCCCCCCCCCACACACACACAACCCGTATGGAGCATTTGGAGCATTTGGAGCAAAAACGCCTAAATCAGCCTTCAGGGGCAGGAGAGCTCGGTAATTGCAAGCCTACTCAATTTTTACGCTGCATGAGACAACTACTACACAACCGTACATTAGGGAAAAAGTATATTAAAACAACTAGTCTTGCAAGACCTGTCCACAAACACTCAAGTAATATTGGCCTCAATGAGCGACACGGCCACATTAGAGCAACTCATGATTACAGCGGACAAGACTGCCGAAGTACACCATTAGCCTGTAAACAACGCAGTAGCATCTGTGTCCACACAACCTACTGTCACAACAGAAGAGAGAACCTTCTAAGTGCAAAGGACATAGGCGCAGGTAAAATTTTTCACAAGCCGTCGGTGAGTGTTTATTCCATTGGGGATGGGGGATAAAGCGCGACTTTGCGTTCCTCCATTTTCGTATAGCCAGTTAAACCCCAACGCCAGTATGTAACGACGACTGTCTTGTCTGGCGAAAACAAAAGACGTCAATTTTGTGTTCGTGATCGTATTATAGGCACCAAATATTAGGCTGAAACAGGTTCCGATGAAAGTGTACTTCATGTCTCTTAGAGACACAAAAGGCAAGTGCCCAATATTTTTCGCTTGAAGCTGCTAACATATCGATCATAAATACATATGGTCAAAGATCAGTAACTGTAGACTTAGGCCGAAGACGTTCATTTTCCTGGGTTTTTACTTTCGCCAATATAAATTGTGCAATACCAGGCGCCGATTTTCTGGGGCACTACCAACAATTAATAGATGTGAAACGACGAAGTTTGATAGATCCTATTACCTCGCTCCTTCACATCACTGTAACACCTTCTAAGGTACCATCTCCCTCCCCTACGGAACCCCCTGTGTCAGAACAAACACAGTCCTATAGTCTGTTAAACCAGTATCCACAACTAACTAGACCAAATTTTAGGGACACTGGAATAAAACACTCAATGACTCATCATACCGTCACCAAAGGCCTCCATGTACTGCCAAGCTTAGACGGTTGGCCCCTAAAAACTTAGAATGATAGCTGATAGCTAAAGAAAAGTTCGAGAACATGCTCCAACTTGACATCATACCTGTTCAGGGAAATTGGGCTTCACCACTACACATGGTTTCTAAAAAAACAACTGGTGATTGGCGCTCTTGTGGGGATAACAGGGTCCTCAACAGAGTCACAGAACCCGATAATTACCCGATTCCCCACATACACGATTTTACAACAAATGTAAGTGATACAAAGATCGTTAGAAAGATCGACCTAGTACGGGTCACCACCAGATCTCAGTCAAACCCAGTGACATTTCAAAGACAGCTATAGCCATCCCCTTTACTCATTTAAGTTTATACGCATGCACATTGGGATTAGGAGCGCGGCGCAAACCTTCCAAAGCTTCATAGATGAGATGTTACGAGATGTGCGCTTACATTGAGGGTTTGTTAGTAGCTAGTAAATCCTCGGAATAGGATCTCTCTCACCTCAAACAGCTATTTGAGAGATTAAGTGAATATGGCATAGTTATCTAGTTATCACCCCTGCTAAATGCACTTTTGGAGTTACATCCCTACTAATTTGAGGTAGTAGGGTTGATATTATAGGTGCTCAACTCCTGAGCCAAAAAAGGACAAGCCATACAAGGTTTCGCTACACCGACATCACTCACACAATTACGACTCTTTTTTAAGACGTGTTAAATTCATAGACGTTTCTTCCCTAAGAGTGCCTCTTTTTTGCAACAACTGGGAGGCTTGCAGGTAAACGCAAGGAAAAGTCCATTACATTGCTAAGAGATGCTGTTACTGTATTCAGTGAAATTAAATATGCCTTAGCAAGAGCTAATCTGCTAGTTCGTCCTAATTACACGGATAAATTTTGCTAAACGGTAAATTCTTCCAGTGTTATTTTTGGTGGTGTATTACAACAAAATCTAAGTAATGTATGGAAGCCTATTGCATTTTATTCACATAGACTCCAACCTACAAAAATACGCTATAGTGCCTTTGATAGGGAGCTACTAGCAATCTATTTAGCATTTAAGAATCTAGGCATATGCCTTAAAGTCGTGAATTTTAGATACTTACCGACCACAAGCAAAACTTGATAGACATTCGCCTCGAGAGATCAGACAACTTGATTAAATCGCCCAATTTACGGCCCATATCCGTTACATTAAGGGCGCTGAGAACACAGTTGCTGACTCATTACCACGTAGCACATGCATCATCAGTACCGTTACTCCCAATTTCCCCCGTAACTTCCAAGACATTGCTACTAAGATCGTCTTCCTTAAAAGTTCAAAACGGACCACTACTTTGATCTGACAAAACCTTCAAAAGCGATATGTCAACCGGAATACCTAGGCGGTAGGTTCCCTCTTAGTTCAGACGTACTGTGTTCGATACACTGCACGATCTTGCACATCCAGGTATCGCTGCTACATGTAGGCTCTTTTCTAGCCGTTATGTTTGACAAGAGATAAATCGATACATCAATAACAGGTCAAGATTACGCTTAAAATGCAAGAAGTCTAAAATTCATAGACATATACAAAGTGCTGTAGGGTCATTTGAGTCGCCGGGCCGGCGATTCTCGCACATACATATGGACATCGTCGGACCGTTCTCATTTTTTTCATATACTAGGTAGAAACGTACATTGGCCAAAACGATGTAGCAGGGGCGGATGTAGGTTTTACGGTAAGGTGGGGGGGGCTGACGATGGCTTGTGGGGGAGTCATGGCGTCCTGGGTTAGGGGTCTAAAGGAAGGAGAGGGAGTTCCCTTCCCCCCCCCCTTGGAAAATGTTTGTCTCAGGATGGGTTCTATATGTAAAATGGTGGTATCATTTTCTATTTCAACAGTATGTTCATGGACTAGAAAGACTATTTTTGTAGAAGACTGCAGCAAATTCAAAGATTGATTTCAAAATTTTATTTTTCAGGCCCTACCAATTTGATTGTAACTGTAAAATTTGCAAGAATGTTGATCATTGGGCGATTAGTGATGGCCGTTCTAGGGGAAAGGTTAAAGGGGAGTGTGTGTACCTCTCAGGACGTGGCTTAGATCAGTAGCACGGAAAGGGTTTGGTGATTGGGGGACACCACAGATGACGTCGTAGTGCCATCTCAGTCAGTCTGTAAAAGTATATTTTATAAGCGTACGCGTTTGTACACATCAGTAGAGGATACTTTCTTTGTCCCTGTATAAAGGTGCCGTCCTTGGGTGTCCCCTTACCTTTGAGAAATTTTTGTTAGTTTAAGGTCGCTTCAATGCGAAATTGTGCTATCTTCGGGATATTTTTGGAACTGAGTATATATCGCTGGAAAATGTCCATAATTTAGTAAATTCTAATTTTGGTTGTATATGAAAGAAGAGAGAATAGAGAAGGGTATGTTGTCAACAAACCCTCCTGAAGCACCGTTTTTGGCTAGAATAATGCCATCTTTTCTGAGAAAGTTTTTCAGCATAAATACGGGCGTGGAATCCCCATAAACATTGTTGGATTTTTACGACATTTTCCTTCATGGGCGTAGGAGCCCAATCTAATTTTAGATGGTGGGGGCTGTAACGAATTGCCCAAAAAATCTAGTCAACCACCATTCGCGCGCTACGCGCGCGTTCTGCACGGTAGTGTACATATAATACAATAATGACAATAATCAGCACGGTAGTGTACATATAATACAATAATGACAATAATCAGCACGGAAGTGTACATATAATACAATAATGACATTAGAAAATAATGCCCCTTGAAAGTGGACGTCATGACTTGGCCGATTTTTAACAATAGAAAACCGTAAACAACAATAGGCGGTCACTAGACCATGTAATCTGCAACAATGTGGCTTTTTGTCAGTTGCATAACAAGCAAGGATTTCAAGGACAGGTAAGTTTGTCCAAGTTTCAAGGGAGCGGATTCTCTAATGACAATAATCAGTTGCGTAGCCAAAAATTATCTCACGTGGGGTCATGCAGTATGTTGTGTGACTGATGACCAGGGGTATAAGGGGCTCCCCTAAGTGTCCTTACATGCCATCTGGTGCCACATATCCTATCTTTGAAGTAAAATTTGTGTTCAATTTACAAATTTTAGGAACTTAGAAAAAAAATTGGCATCAGTGAGGGGGGGGGAGGGCATGGCCCAATAGCCATGCCCTAAATACGCAGCTGATTAAAAACACACTGCAGAATTACTGAATATATAGGTACTGGTGCAATTTAAATTGGGACTTCATTTTAATTACCAAAGAAATTTTTAAACTATTGATTTCCTTTAGCTACAGTAATGCCATTTCTTTTTCTTTTAGTAGATACCCGAAAAATTCTCAACATCTTGCCCGAATTTCAACAAAATTTTTTTGATGGAGGCTGCAGCCTAGTCTCCAGCCTCCTAATCTATGATGTGAGGCCCCTACAGATGTTGAAGATGTACCTCAGATTTTCGGAAAAGTGTCGTGATCAGACTAGCTGCATTGTATTATTACCTTAATAATGGTCATGAGATGAAGTGCAAGACGTGACGAATGCGAGCGGAGCGAGCAGAAATTTTTCATTGAATAAAATTTTTGACAGAACCTGCATTTAGGTTCTGCATCGAGACACTTTCAATTCTCTACAAAACTATATGCCAATCAAAAACCTGTCTTTTCCTTGTTTTGAATTTCAGTAGCAGAAATTCACGACAGATAATTATGAAAGCCTACACGTCGTCAGGTTAAAATTCTCAAATTACAATCTTCAACTCGTTAGCAGAGTAGGAGTATACAAGGGCTCTGTGTTGATCCTGTGAAATAGAAGGGTACCGTACTGCGTACAAAAGAGTACACAATTACATGAGGTTGCCGTCTCTTTGAAGCTGAAACTAAGAATTCCTGAAAGGTCACTGTTATGAAAAAGAATCCAGTCAAAACTCTTTCTTTAGAGTGTTTCGAAAGTTTTATCAACCATGGACCTAAGACAATGGGTAATAAGTCTCCAGATTTTATTGGGATTCCAAAGGGGATAGCCTATTATAGCAAATAATGAAAAAAAGAAAAATGCAAAAAAGGCTATTTAAAAGATGCAGAAAAATTCAAAGGGGGTAGGTTAAACCCCTAGAACCCCCTTGAATCCTCCACTGTATAGTGTCGATAATTTCCACTTCACTGTCATGGGGGGGGGGCTACTGTATCGTTTCCCTTACATTACTTTCTTGAGTGCATGGCTCCACAATATATACACATTATATTATAATAATATTCATTAGTTACAAAGGCAGCCTTGCAGACGGTTTTATGACGTCAGTGCAACAGTGCAACGGTATGCAGCTTCAACAATGCGTTCTGCACACGCTCTTGGACATCAGCGACCAAAGGAGTCACTCTTATAGCTAGTCAACCACAACTAACATCCGTTGGATGACAAACGTACATCGTTAGCAGCTATCCTGTAGTGGAAACCACTCGACCAGCATTTATACTTGGAATTATCAACTTAAATCTCGTGAATACCTACAAGAAACTATTTGTTTCACCAATACTGTCAGTTTCGTGTAGTCGGGCAGCAGCCAGAAGCTAGACAATAATTTCACGAAGAGACTGCATTGTTGTGTGCAAAAATACTTATCCTACCACGAGCCTAGCCCATGATGTTCCGCGTGGAACGCCATTTTGTCAGCGACAGTTACAATGGAGCAGACTGTACCAGAGACGATGATACCATTTAATATCTGTAAAGTGTAATACAACTCAGCAAATGACTAAGTAGCACTGCTATGGAAACAGAAATTCACCTTCCTACATTTCCTGCTATATCCGTACTAAAAATGCAGGAAATTTAGGGTGGTAAAGATTTATTGTAGATTTGCCATTGCAAAAAGAAAATTTAAAGTGGTTGTCATGTGTTTCAGGAAAATGTAAAAATTAGTGTGAGGTTCTTGCCTTGGTAGTGGTTATGTTTTTATTAAAACATTCTTGCTAACAGCACATCCAGCCTGGATCGTAAAATTCTATTTCAATTTGATTTAGTCGAGTGTGTCAAGTTACTGTTGTCATAAAGCAGCTAGCTGTCACAAGTGACATAGAAAAACTAAATTGTATTATTCGGGTATAATAAAGATGTTAAGCAAGATAGTCAAACTATAAAAAAATATATTTAGTTGGACAAAGTTCAAGGTGCAGATTAATCCCCGGAGTTGTTACAATGACTGTTAATTAAGTTTTAAACTGGGAAGGATAGTCCTATAATCCATACATTGAAGCCTAGAGGCAGGTTTGAGTTGAATCTTGTTTGTAAGGAACTGTCCTGCACAAACAAAAATTGCTATCAATTTAAATTGTTGTTTTTCCCCCTGCTGGATCATGAGTATCTTAAGTCATTGTCTAGAAACTTGCTAGAAGTCAGTCAGAGCTGCTTGGTTCAAAGACTAAAAAAAAAAAATTAGAAAGTTTTGTAGCAAAATTTGCAGTATCTGCCATTACACCCAATCTGGTACAATAAGACTGCACTATGCCATGTTTACGGTGAGAAAAGCTTTTCTTCTTTTAAGCTAAAAGATTTAGAAATTTAGGTCTATAGTAGATTCCCCAGGGTAAAGTTGTATTTTGTCAGTCATAGTGATGCTTGCTTATTTTAGTGAATGTTCAACATCTATCGATTAACCTACATATGTTAAGTTTTAAATTGCATTGCAGCGTGTATGATGTAGTAATAATAGTTTGAAAAAAGGAACTGAAATCAGTCGGCAGTTTTGTAAAGAAGATTACTTTAAAGCCAGTGACATGTTTAGTCAAGCTTTAAGAAATATTCAGCACTCAAGTAGATAGCGGATACTAATCTATCTTTCTATTTTGAATACAGGTGCTTGGTGGAGTTTGGTTAAAGCGAAATACTGTATTACAGGATATCAGTATTTGTTATTTTCAGACTCCTATTCCGGTACTGGACACCACATATATATGAGCTGGTTCAAAAGTACTGCTTGACATAAGGTGAAGGTCCACCAACCTAGACTACAGGGCTTGAGGGAACTCCCTTCTACATTGTCCAATGACTTAGTTGAATTATTTAGTAGAAAACCAAACATTGAGTTGCTTGTGTGTATGCACTATGATATATGTGTGTTCCTGATGGGAGAGTGCGTGTATGTGAATGTCTGTGCACATGCGACTTTTCTCAGCTTAAGGAAATAGTCATTTTCCAAGTCAGAAACACCAAGAAAAGTCAAGACTACATTTTTTATTTATATAAACTGTTGGTAGAAGGACTGACAAGAGGCCAATCAACCGACTGCAAGTGTCAACTATTTTGCTTAAGATTAGTTGTAAACAGAAAGGAAAAGAGAAAGACTTGATTATGTTGAACACGACTCCAAGCTTTAATTATTTTGAGTATGTGTAAGTGAAGATCCCTAGCATCAGAAACCTACCAAGACAACAAGCATGTTTCTACAATTGCGGTGACTCTAGCTTTGAACATTAATTGACCGAAAAAACCTTGTGAAAAACCAGTACTAGGTTCTTTAATCAGATTGGAATAGGATGTAAAAGAGTGGAATAGTTCAATCAGCTTTTTTTTTACTTTTGTTCCACTGTTCACATAGCCTTTAGAGTTCTAACTGTATATGGCGGTATACCATTATCAGTAAAAACTGACTTGTAGTATAATTTCTTCGCATGGACCGTACCATTAAAAGTAATACTGCATCTGGGTGTAATTTAGAGGTACGCATACGGGTAGGGATATGGTTATGTACGCGGTAGGGATACGGATAGGGATAGGGTTATATACGTGGTACTGATACAAATAGTGATAGGGGTACGCATAGAGATAAGGTCTGTACTTATAATATTTAAAACCTATTTAAAACGGCTAGGGCATGGACTCGCAATACTGCCAGCTACAGTGCATCGCGTTCTTATTCTTGTAGGGTACTGCGTTCGATTTCAAGTCTTGTTACGCTTCTTTATCTTGCTTCTTATTCATCTTGTCACTGAATTTTTACTTTGGAGTCGTAAGTTTTAAGTTCGATCCATGCAAAGAAGGCATAGCACAAGTCAGCGTTTACTGATAACGGTTTATCACCATTAAGAGTTAAAACTGTAAATGCAATGTGAATCGGCTGAACTGTAGCAAAAACTGTTCGGAATTTATGATTTCAGTATTTACAGTCTCTTCAGTTACATGCTTCATGGGTTGAATATTATTGCAGAGATTTGTGCATCAACTTACCCTCAGTTGAGGTTGCTAACAAACACGTTATGCCTAAATGCTTTGCATAAAGTGATTGTCCATACAGGTATACTTGCTAATCAAAGTTAAGATTAAGTTTTCCCCCTTAGACTGTTGGCTCTACGTTTGTCAAAAAAATAATGTTCTGCTTGCCTTTTTAGGTATCTTGTCAAATTTAGAGTCTGAACAGTACATTCAAGCAAAAGCAGTCAAGCAAACACAATTTTCTACTTTCATGCATGGATATGACAATATTCATTCCCCTGCAGAATACCGCCTTGACAACTCTCCTTATGTCACTTTCCAACCAGATAATTCCCACCATGGATAATTCACATCTTAGAAAAGTCCAAATATTTTGGCGGGGAGGACCTCTAAACGGTTATTTTCATGGTTAGATGTCTGCGGTGTAATGGTGATGGGTGAGAATTGTCTAGGGATTAGAATTTATGGTGATGGAGGGAATAGTTCAGGGGGGAATTGTTGAGCTAGTTGAAATTTGGTAAGGTGGGGAAAGGTTCCTACAACACTAAACTTGCATTACTTCAAGTGCAATCAAGCAAGGACAAAGCCTCTGACATTTCCAGCCTCACTTATTGTGGGCATACGGATTTCATGGTCAGTATTAATCTTGGGCAATCTGGGCAAATCAAACATGTTTGATATTCATCGTGGAGTTTGGTCGCTGCAGTATAAGGCTGTCACTGACCCAGCCACGATCTTCATCTTTCGAATGGTCAATGAAGAAGCCCCGTGGAACAATAGTATGGTTGTAAAAGTCACAACGGCGGCCAGTGAAGTTGTTTGCACTAAGCAGCCAGAACGAATCAAGACTCGGAGGGGCCTGTTCACCACGCTGCAAACCTACCATGTATTTACTCCATGACTAAACTGGCCACAACTGCTCTAACTCGTCGTCCACGACTCTCTCTCTCAGACAGAATGACTCCAATTAAAACACCCGTGTGATTACTTTCAAAAGTAACAGCAAACTCACTAACTTTATGACACGACAAACTCACATACTTTTTGACTGACTTTTGGTGCAATTGCATTGACAGTCCCACAGTGAAGAATCATACCTTTTTTAATTCCTTTGCCCCTTCACATTTAAAACGTTAGACCTTTGGTGAGCTTTGAAGTTCCATTTGCCTTTAGTTAATGTGATACGCTTTACAAATCAATGTCCATCCTTTACTTCCTTCAACAATATTACCATTCACCATAGAGAAGCCTGTTTTCATTTGATATTTTTAATGAGCTAATGCACATGTCCAGATGCCATTGAATCTGAAGTCTCAGGTTTCTTTTGACATGCACTTTACTCAACACATAGAGTTGGATTCACTGTTCTAGCTGTTAGAACCAACCTCCGACAGTAATCTGCACTTTGTGAACAAAGTAGGTCATCACCAAGAAGAAATACGTATATCCGAGTGAAGGTACCATTTTGGCACTACATCAGGCACGCAAGACTATCAACCGGAGCATTTCTCAAAAGTTTGTGCCGACTCTGTGGGTAAACAAGAGGAGAATTAAAATTCTGCTTACAAAACATATGGATGTATTTACATTTGGCCAGAAGCGGCCATCAGAAATTTCTGCAAAATTTTTGGAAACAGAGGAAGAGTGCTGGGAAC
The DNA here is from genome assembly GCA_009936505.3 of Holothuria glaberrima. NCBI lineage: Eukaryota > Metazoa > Echinodermata > Holothuroidea > Aspidochirotida > Holothuriidae > Holothuria > Holothuria glaberrima. Next base: position 17,589 of record WURT03352170.1, on the reverse strand, counting down.
TTCTATCTCCCAGATTTTGCATTTTATAAGATACATTTTGGATAATTTCTCAGGCACAAGTAGGCCTAATTATAGTTTTGGTATACATATTGTGAATAGTAGGTATTGTATCACTCAACTATCAAAACTGTTATTTGTCATATCCACATTATGAAAAACTAAACCATTACTACATAATACCATTTGATAATAACTACAGATCAGCTAATGGCAGAAATAGGTGAAAGAATGCTTAAGTAAAGGTAGCGGCGATTCTGATCGTAATAAATGTACTTGGGGCTAACAGATCAACTATACTGGCACCTCACTCCAAGTTGGAACAATTTAATTATACTGTGAAAAAGTTTATTAGGATGTGATTTGTTGGAATGGAGAAAACAAAGGGTGCCAAATTTTCTGGCATCCCCTCCAGCCTTAAAAATTGTTGTGGAAAGAGAAAATCACGCCATATTTGGTGTGATTGTAAAATTCTCTCCAGGAGCAGCCTCTATGGAAACATCCTGGATCTGACACTAATGCGGCAGCCAATAAAATCTGAACAATTTACACTTACTTTCGAACATTTGATATCTCTCTTGTTACTGTAGGGTATTAGGAGTTCAGATATACATGGAGTTTTATCCAACACCTTGTTGTCCATGGTGAGTTTCAACAGGCCCTGAGTGGGTAAAAAGGTAAAACAGTGATTTCTACTACAGCACTCACAAGCTATGACTGAACTACAGGACTATGATACCCACTGACAATGACTAGCCAGAAGAAATTTGAATGGTAAGCATCAGGAGTGGCGCCAGGATTTGCCAACAGGGGCCCGGCTTCATGACAGAGGGGCAGCGACTGGACGCCCGGACAAAGATAATAGGTTGTCGAAAAAATGTGGAATCTAAAATGTTCTTGTCTTTTTTGCACAACATTGTAAAAGTGAAGTTGGGGGTTTTATTGAAACTTGGAAAATTTGATTTCCTGCCCCTTCCTATGGGCAAATCCAGCAGATCGTAAAGACCATTTTGGATTAAAAATTTTATCGTGCGGGTGAAGGCTATTGGTCGAAATTAGAAAATTTCCCCAAAGGGGTGGCAGCATTTCCGGACAGTTGGTCCATGTTCCACCGTGGCTCCAACCTTGGCGCCAAACCCTGGCAAGCGTGTAACTAAGGGAGGAAACCCTTATGCAAGCCTTCTCAATTTACTCTAAGTATGACACCCGAACAAGCACTATTCTCTCCAATACTGGCAATCTTGCTACACTATGCCTCAGTCAATACATTTTCGCACGTGTGAATCTTTTCATTAATACAGGTATGTGCTGATAAGGACAATTATTATTTTTTCCAAGATATTTGAAACAGTAAGTTAGATTCTAGAAGTGGGTTGCATGACCATTTGATTGCCTAGAGCAACATTTAAAATTACGTGTACCTTGTTTTCCAGCTAGTGTAATTACACTATATTTGCACATGGCCAATATATAAAATGTGTTATGATTATAAGTTTAGCTAGGTAATATGAAGTTGCAGAAGGGGAACCACCAAACCTGACTAGAAAAATGCAAATAACAGTTAGTAAACTCTGACCAATATACTGTTCAGAACAAAAAAGATCAGCAAATCGAATACCCTGCATAATAGAAGCCTGAGCAGCTCTGGAATAGTTTTTTTTTTTTTTTGTAAGTAAAAGGATTACCTCAGGGTAACTCATCTATGGTATCATTGTCTAGTAGGTCTATTAATTAACTTTTTCTTCGTACTGTGACCCACAGTGGTAGCTTACCGCTTAGGAGGCCGCAAAGATGTACTTAGTACGTATTCTGTACTCAAGAACCAGAGTTATATTACAAACACATGTGATAAAAAAGTGTTATATTGTACATCAAAGTTATTGCATGTACAACACAGTCTAGTATTCTGTGGACACAAACTAACTGCAACTGCATAACTCCTTAAAAAGGTAAACATACATTGCCATGAACTCTGTAACAATCCCTAATTTGTGTGATGCAGCAAAGGCCTATGCGATTTTAGTTTCAGCATGGCCGAAAATAAGTTTCCTTCAGATTTTTAAAGGGTTTGGGAATGTGTTTATTTCCCCATACATTTAAAACTTCGACCATTACAGTTCTTGTTGTATTCCTAATACTATACGTAATGTATGGACATACATTTCGTACAACTGGAAACATTGTGATGTTTTATGAAAAATCATATGCAAGGGTTGATTTCAGGATTTGTAGTGAAATTTTCATTGACTTTAGAGGATGGTAAGCTGTACAACTTCAAGTGCTATAGGATTTAAGGTATGCATAAAATTGTCTCAAGTATGAGGCGAGGGGGTAAGATTTGACTAGTAATTTTCATTTATTGGTCTACCAAGTAAGTTATTTACTTAGTCTACTCGTTCCACGTATTTCAACTTGTCCACTTTCTATACTAGGCTTTTGAAGTCGTTTTTGGGGGAAGAGACTTCACCAGAATACTTGCCCGGCGGGCTACGATGTTCTACAGTGCACAAATGTCCGACTTGACTTCCTGCGTGCCCCTGATAGCTAGCCGGGGGGGGGGGATTTGTTAATGCCTGCTATGGGGACACAGTCAGAATTATACTGGTTGAGTATCGAGGCTAAGGAGATGAGCAGTCACTGGGTATGTGTGCCCACAACAGAGCTTCATTCTTCGGCCATATTATTCTCCATCTCAACTGTGCACAGTAACAGTGTAGCAGTACTTAGCAATTGAACTGGGCGGTGCGTTCCATTACATTACAGTAGTTGAAAAGAACGCACAGCCCAGTTCCAAGGTTAGATAGTTAGATGAGGTTTTATGGCTCAGTTTCTAACCAATTGGTTTAAGTCGAGCCGATCACGGCCCTTTTTCCATTTGTGGCTCACTGGCTTGTTTTTCCTACTCCATTGCTTATGCTGAACATCAAGCACAGTGACAGTAGGTTCCGTTTTTAAAGTCTTCGGTATGACCTTCCGGCTGCAAGTCGGATGCTCTGACCACTTGGCCATGCAGTCGGTTAAGCAGTTCCAGGGTTAAGCAGTATTGCTCTTTGGTTAACTTTATTTGTCAATCATTATTGACCAAAATATATATTAGGATACCTTTACGTAAATACATGAGTTAAATATGGCTAGGCCTATTCCTACAGTCAATAGTTGTTGGCCTAGCCAGAAGTATAGAAATATGGAGTTACTGTAGTTGGAAGTCAGACATGACTGCACTAGAAATCCTAAAACGAAAGGATTAGGAGATACACACGAAAACATATGTCACAAACCTGCATACTGGTGTTACTTTGATCACTCACCGTCTTTGCGATGAACTTGGTTACTGTACTCTACCGTCTAGGGACCAAAATAGTACGCAGCATTAACTGGTGCAACATTGGCCTGATCTTTCATTAACTAGCGTTCGGCCATTGCTAACGTTAGCGGTGGCCAAAGTTAGATTTCCGTTGCTTGCAGCTATGCTCCTCTCAGAACATGTCGTTTTCTCAACTGGCCAAACTTTCAGTTTCATAATATGTTCAAGCTTATTGGGGAAAGCAAACGAAATTGCGACGAAGCATTTATCTCTCGCTGATGAGGCTTTTCAAATGTACTGAGAACTTCGATCACCTGTACAGTGTATGTTATGTACACGTACTATAGAGGAAATATTGTTCACACCAACTTGCCCAGAGGCCGGATTGTATACATTGTGTCAAAAGTTAATACATAAGCACATATTTTTCTTAACTTTACAGTCTGTTTTTACAATTGATCAGGATTACCAAAAAGGGTGATTTTTCCCATATAAGTTAAGCCCCCAAAAAAATAATTCGCTTATTTTTAAGTCGTAATTTAGCAAGAAATTCTTTAATTTTTGCCAAAATAACATTTTACCATACTTATCATTTTGAAACCAACAATCTCATGGTTTAAAACATTTCGTGGGGGATAGAAATTCTTCAGTAAACAGCACATTCTGTTTTCTCGGAGCACTCTATCTTTCTGTGTATTGTATGACACCCCACCCAGAGTTAGCACCAGCAGCAGGGGCTGTCCTAACCAGAAGTGGCCTGGTTTAGTTGGTATCTGCTTATACCATTTAAAGTATCGGATCTTTAAATTTCAAACCAGTATTCAAGAGATACTATCGGTACATGTGCCATGAAAACTGTATAACATCTTGCTTACTACTGGTCTATGTATTCATTTGTCACCATTTACCCACACTAAGATGGAAATAGGACTCAAATGGTATTTGAAAGCAGAAAAGTGCTTTCATAGCCTACCCGCTTATAATCTTACTATGTAGTGATAATGGGAGATTGAATTAAGGACTTTAATGCAGTCTTTAATTCAGCTCCTTTAGTACAAAGAAGACGGAAGTGGATGGAGCAAATACACAAAAGCAAGTGGAATAAAGAGCTTTGCAACCACAACAGAGGAATTGCGGGTATTTAAGCTGTCTCCAAGATCGACTAGAAACCATACATCTAAAGTGCAGTACAACAATAAACTACACATTTAAAAAAAATAGTAATTGTGTACCAGCTGTGCCTTTACTGTTCTTAAAACTATATGGCGGTAGTACACTTTATACATGTTTAATAATGTTGTTTTTTTCAAGTGGAAGGTGTTGGAAAATAGTAGGAGACTGATCTACACTGAAACATAATAGCAGAGGTATGGGCTCCAGGGCAAAAATCCCTAATGGGAATCCAGGGGTGGTACACCAGATTCCTTACAAGACCTTTTCAAACTGATGGCATCCTTTCATTTTCATATTCCATGTCATAAATACTGTAGCTGTCATATACTGGCGTCATAGGTAGTAAAAAAGGAGGGGAATGTTTGAAGAACTAATGTTGGACCGATCATCCTTATTGAGCAGAGTTGTTGACTCGAGTCAATGACTTGCGACTCGAGGCACATTTTTTGACTTACGACTTGATTTTGACTGGAGGGACCTTGACTTACTACTTGACTTGACTGGAGGAATTTGAAAAATGAGCGACTCGTGAGTTGACTTGACTTGTAGAGAAATGACTTGTTACTTGACTTGACTTGAAAATATTAACTCGTCAAGTCATCGGTCTCAAACCAGTTCAGCCGCTATCTGGAACAATGTTATGACTTTGACTCCTCTGGCACTAATGCGAGCCAGGCCTTTTGTTATGCGAAAATTGTGTTGTTCAACAAGTTGTTCCTTGTCACGAGGGTGCTATGTGTTTCCACCTCTAGTTCTCCAGCGGAAGGCGCCTTATCCATGGAAGCATCATCACCAGTCCCGGATTTCCCATTGGACCAGATAGGCCCGGGCAGGGCCCCCAAATTCAGGGGCCCCAAATTGGAGGAGTGAAAATATAAATGATAAGAAAAAAGAAAAAGCCTCAGATAGAGAGAGTGCCAATAGGGGAGAGAGTGGTGAAAAGCAATGAACAATTTTCTAATACATTATTATTGTCCTGTTTCAATCGGAGCCAGTACAAAATGTATTTGCCGCATGACATGAATGCATTGCAAATTTTGCAGTGACGGCGTTGTTTGTAAGATGAAGATAAAAATCAATATTTATATTTTTTATGAATTATCCTAAATTATCCTATTCGTAAAATATTAGTCCTTATCGGTGTAAACTTCCTCGACGAAATTCAATTGTCTTGTATAAACAAACATTAAGACAGAAAAGTTTTGCATGATCCTCGTGTAGTTTGCTGCAAGGGTAGTGCTAGGTACGTAACCATGGGGACACATGATCCCCTCATTAACCTACCGAGAAAAAATTAAAAAGTCAATAAGAAAAAAAGCTTGGCTGTCGTTCCATACTCAGGCAAATATTGCATGGAAAGTGCCAATTTTGCTGATCAAGGAGGTGTCTCCATCCAATTTTTTTTAAGTGGTTCGTGTTAACCAACGATGGCGCTCCACTTACGTAGTCCACCATTGCTTACCAAAATCATAAAGTTGTCCCTCTTTTTACAACCCTTAGATCCACGCCTGAATTCTTATGCCAATCGGTCCGAGAGTTCACCCCACCCTATTCCCTTACGACAAATCTTTGTCCCTCCTTGTTTTTCTATCACCTTACTCAACATGTAATATATCAGTAAGGTCTGAAAATTCGGACAACTTGGAGTTTGAATTAATATCGTCCCAAACGCCTTATGGCTAAGTCCAATTTAGTTTCAAATACTTTTGTTTACTTTCATTGCGGTTGTGTAATACAAAGTAATTAATTCCAACAGCTAAAATACATCAAATTGCACCTTGTTAGATTTTTTTCTAAAAAGGTAAAAAAGTTTACCCTCAGGCCACTACCCTACATCAGTAGCTCTTGGCAATCTAAATTCTTCTGCGCCCGCCCCCTTTCTTCTCAGGCAAATCCTGGATTTGCCACTACGATGATAAATCTGGCTTTTAGCATAAAATTATTGAACATTTATGGTCTGTTTCAAAGCGCCCAGAGCCAAATGACTGGCCGAGGGATCCCCACACAGATTGGTGCCCATGGCCCCCACATTCGTAAATCCGTCCCTGATCATCATGAGGCCATATCGTTCTAGACTGAGTGTCTACCAAACGTCATTGTGAAGAAGGCTTCAGATTAGTTGCTAAGTAAAACCTTGATGTAAATCAACTGAATGCGTAAAGCACTCTTTGTGGTATCTGTGGTGGGTGGATGTGACAGACAGGAGTTTCTTCTCGCGTGCGAATCTTTCTAGGAAAGGTAGCAATCCTTAGTAGCACTTCAACCGGGATTGGTCTTCTGTACTTCAATATCAAGACTGTCATTTATCATGTGTGACGCTATTGGATGTTATCCTGCATCATAATACATTCATGCGATTTCACATAACATGACTTGTTGTCGACTTGAAAAGAAATGACTTGAGACTTGACTTGACTTGAAGAAATTTGACACGTGACTTGACTTGCACGAAAATGAAGTGACTTGTGACGCGACTTGAATTGACCGAAAAAAAAATGATTTGTGACTTGACTTGACTTAGCGATGAATGACTTGTGACTTGATTTGACTTGAAGAAAAATGACTTGTAAACAACTCTGCTATTAAGTACCTTTTCGGCTGATATTACCATTTTCGTCCCGTATCGGTATCGGTAAAATTTACCTAAAATACCAATACTGTTTTCGGCTGATGCCAATGATGTGAGCAATTTCAGATTTTGAATCCATACAGTATATAATACTTTGCAGAGCTGTACATCCCCTCCTTTTCTAATACTAAACTGTAAACACGAGCTCTGGGTACAATATCCCAATCTACTTCAGAGTTCCAACCTCTGGTCAGGAGTATAGTATTTAGGTAATACGCTTTCCTTAGGTTTGCAACTCCTACGGAATTTTCATGTCTGCCAGTATTGAAGCGTTCACAAACATCACAGCTTTATGTGAGAAAACAGTGAAATTTGTGTTTTTCCCAAAGGGGCAGGCTTTTAAAGTTTCTTTCTTATTTGAAAGCCAATTTTCTCTTGAAATGACATCTACAGTTCTCTGAAGTTTGCAATTCTGCATATCCATCCTAAATACATCCTGATCAGCAAGTTGTAGACGGCAGTTTTACTCTCATTGTAAAGAATAAAAGTTGGAGTCAAGACTCCATCTGGAGTTGCAACTCCAAATGCTGCCAGTACCCAACTCCAAAAAAGTTGGATTCACCCACAAAATATGAACTTACACAAGTTTATTATCTTTAACAGACACAAGGATATTTAGAGCATGTCTCCAGTTTCTTAAGCATCAATGATTTTGATAATAAAACATCAAAGCCTTTTCATAAAGACTATTGCTCCATCTCCATGTTTGATTACGTATCAATATTTTATCTCAGTCACTTGAGCGTAACCTTGAGATCAACACCCTTACAATTTTAAAGAAAATTTAATCAATTTAGGATTACCGGTCAGAAAATTGGTAGAGTATCACATTTATTTAGCTACACACAATACTCAAATTGCAACCAAAACGCACAATTGTGTAGCTTCTGTCTTTGTAAGCATACGATGCTATAAAAAAACCAATAAAACATCAAACTTGCTGCACAAATTTTGAATATTCAATTGTTCCCTTGTATTTTCATGTGTAGGTTAGCCCAGATATTTTGAGGTACCTCTCTCTCTTTGCCTCGATCATTTTTCAAAATTAGAAATAAATCTAAATAAAAGAATGTTTTTTTTTTTGAGATAAGTGTTGAATATGATAATCGAAAAACTTGATTTGCCTTAAGGTGAGATGCAGCTTGAGGAAGCCAATGCCACACGATTAAAACACGGTGAAAATAAATGCAAATTTTGGCAATTATTACATTTTTTTTATATTCAGTGTTTCATTTAAAATTTTTCCCTGTACACAGAAACAACCAATTTTATACAGAAAAAATGAAGCCAGCTAAAGTCTGCTGAAGTAAACTGATTGGAAGGTACCAGCCAAAGCCAAAGGGCTCCTAGCTTCCAGTCAATTTCATCCAGAAAAACTATTAATAAATATTAATTTAAAAATACAAGCTGAAGAATAGCAGAGTACAACACTTTACCTTGTATTACAACCCTTTGCTTAGCCTGTAAGATTCCACTATTTGGTCTCACACAGTACCGTTTGGGAGCAGTTGTCTTTATTTTAAAACATACATGTTTATCTGAAGGATTATTTAACGTCAACTCTGAGGAAACAACCTGTCTGAAAGAACCTGTCAAACATAAGAACAGAAACAATACCAGTGTGTTAAATGCTTCATGGCAAGGCACGCAATAGTTGGGTTTTTAGCACAATAAGTAACCCAAAAAGCCGTTTAGGAATGAAAATAAATTTCAAGCTATGCAAAAGTTGCGAATCAATATTTCCTCTACATGCCAGTGCAGACCTATGTTTTTGCTGTCGATTTTAATGTATATTAATTAATAATAACGATGTAGTTGTTGAAAATCTTTCTGAAAATCAATTATTGCTTAAGGAGATTTTGACCATATATGTGTCATGAGAGAGTAAACATAAAAACTCAAAGTCTACATAACAATTCAAACCCAAAGGAGTTGCTGGAACCTGATATCACTGTATCGGTACTTACATTACCAATCATAGATGACTCCTAGGCCTTGGAAAGAAGTGAAATCAACTTGATTAGACCTGCAACCCCTCACCTCTCTCAACATTGCAGAGTATTACGGCCCTTAAACTCGGTTTCAGACAACCGGGGAAGATACTATAGTTTTAGAACGGACCGTGATATTTCTGTTTCACACAAGGGGAAGGGGATCTCACAAAAATTCACAAATAAGCTCTACTTAATTCTGACATCCTAACCAAAAAAAAAAAAACAATTGACATTTGGATGCCTAACCGAAAACATAATGCTGCAAACCCTACGGCCAAGCATTAAAACATAGTCTGACTTAGCCCTTGAACAGTGCTGTGTGTTTTACTTGCACTCCTCCATCATAGATCGTGTACAAAGTGTACAAATATTTTTTACTCCCCAGTAATAATGTCCAAGGGTCCTCTCATACTGTTAAATTACATTTTGTTTTCACCAAAGTGGGACCATCAACTCTCTTACACACATTTCACCTGCAGGTTACACTCTAACACAGGCACACCTTTTCAAAAAAGTGTGATTGCAGGAATGTCGTTTGGTCAGTAGCAAAGCATGTACACCTTCACAAATCAAGTGGTTGACTGTATGAATGTAGCTGCCATAGTGTTTAAACAATGCTTTTGACAGTATGCTGTGCATCACCTATGTTAGTACCTACATGAGTATGTCTACATGGCCAACACGTTATGCTGCTGAGAGAGGTCAGCCACTTTCTCGATTTCCATTCAGTGGCCGTCACAAAATGAAAATCTCAACAGTATAAGAAGCTTGACTGGTTTCATTCTATATAAAATTCACACACTCTTTTTCAATTAATCACGGATCTGTATGGCTTCTTTATGCAGGCTATAGACATGTTTATTTCACGAGAACTTCCTTCTTTGTCCTTACTACCAACAAAATATTGACCAAGTTATTCTAAGCATTTCAAGTTTCACTTGCCAAACTTGTGGGTTGCAATTTCGGTAGTTGTTTGTTCTCTATTCGCAGCATGTACTCCCGACAACTTAAATACATGTAAGTGAATAGTCCTCATTAAAGGACTGTGTATGGTTGCTCACTTGTAACTCAATATACTCAGTCCTTACTGACATTGGGTGAACAGCTGTATGTTGATGGTTGGAACTGGCTTTCGTTTCACAGCAAATTTTCGACCTCAGGTCTTAACTTACTACCCTGGCATTTCTTCTCGAAATCTTAAAGAAGTACTGCATTAGTGTCTGATCACTGAGACCTTCTGGAAAGGGTAACAATTTGAAATGAAATCAGAGATCTTGAATAAGTCCTAAGAACTGCAGTATTCCTCTGATAAAAACGTTTCTTATGAAAAAATCCAATTGGTTAATAACACTTCCTAAAGACATTTCAAGTGCAGTGTCTGCTCGCATTATCAGCCAAATCATGCCCGGAATTGTTTGCGCTGTTTTTAATTCACTTCTAACCAAAGGGGGGCATTTAATTCCTATTAGTGAAAGAGATAAGCTTCTTATCTCTAGGCGAGATCAATGCATCATACAAATGGCTTAACTTGAAGTGCCGTCAAATTCTGTTCAATGACTGTTTCCCCTCCCTTTCTTTATCCAGATTGACTTCTTGACTCGTCTTGCGTACTTCTCACATTCAGTTGTTAGCATTACTCTGTCCTCCTAGCCAATAATATGTTGCTGTGGTCAAGTGGATAAAGGCGGTGGCGTTTGGAGCAATGAAGCTTAGCATCCGGGAAGTTCGGGTCAAGATCCCGGACCGGGTCAAAGTAAGGTGGGCTTTTCATTCAAGAGCAATCTACGGTTTTCCCATCTGAACTGGACTTTCAAAAGAAACGAAATTTGATCTAAGTTGTTAAGTAGGTTAGCCACCCGAGTTGTAATTTAAAAGTTGCTTGGTGTCGCAAAACAACTGCCATTCAAAACCTGATTTATTATGGTTCATAAGACCAACGTGGTCATCTAGAGCTGAATGAAAAGTTGTGATTCTGATGCCTTTTTGCTGGCCCTTGTGAAGTTTGTTTGAAGTTTGTTTTAGAAGCTTTCCAACACATGTAATTGTTTCTAGTAATAAAGGACCTCCTTATTTCACTAATATAAGAGGCATTGCACCCTTGTCATGGCTTTTCGGACTGTATATAAGCAGTCGGTGTCACTGGCACATTTACAGTGTGGCTCCCAAACTTTATTTACTCATCATTATGGATTATGTGATACGACTATAAAATACCCCTCCTCAGCAATGTTTAATCTTCATCCATGTTACTATCGGTGGTCTCAGTGACTATAACTACGAGTAGGTATCCAGGAATTTAGCCAAAGTGGATACATAGTCAGTCAGCCACTTTGACCACAACTGAGAATCCAGCTTAAATTGATTTCTTGTCCAGCAATGACTTCGACTAGACGAGAAATCCAGCTAAAAACAGATACCCAGTCAGGCAACTGCTTCGACTACGACTAAGGTAGGAATCCAACTAAAAATGGATCACACAGCCATCCCATTTCCGACTAAGAATCAAGCCAAAAACTACAAAAGTCAGGCAGCCACTTTGACTACCACTTAGAACCCAGGTAAACATGGTTACCTCAACCCATACAGGCTGTTTTAGCCTGATACATTGTTAAATGAATTTGTTGGACTCTGACATTTTTCAAACATTTTGAAAGACCTAACATGTCATCACAGAGTGTTCTCTCAATAAAGAAAAAAAAAGGAAATAAATTTGAAGCACTCGGGCTAATTAAAAGCCACTGTATATCCGTATCCATGTGTTCGAAAAGTGCCTTCAACTGAGGCGGGTATTAAATGATTGCTTAAATGTTTTCTGTAGCAGCGAACTATATGGATGCATGGGAACACTAGAGATGAAATGTTCCATGGAATAATTTTGTTTCAAAAATTTTTCGGCTTTTTCTGAGATTAAAAGATCAAAAACAAAGTTCTGTATTATATCTATAAGATTTGAAAGGGAATTGCCGTAGAAATAATTTAAGACTTTAGGGGCCAGCTTTCAAAATTTGTTTCAACCAGCACCGTGCTGATCGAAGACCCCAGATTTTGAATAGATCGTAATAGGTACCATGTATACGGAACTTGCAGATTCAGAGACGTGCTACACACTTGCCTTTACTCAGTTAGGATGAGCACATGCAATGCTTAATGTTTACACCTTGTAGAAAATTTGTACACGAGTCCCTGTAGCGCTTTACCCATCGGGTATCCGACCCTAGCTTCTCACTTTAATACTTTAGTATATTCTCTATGATTTCTGGATCAGTCCACCTGCCTTACTTTGCTACGGCATATAGGATACCAAACAATCTCAGTTCACGTGTAGCATTCACGTTGGTCCCTATTCTTGATCATGTAATTGTGAAAATCAGACAAAAATATTTAATTTGGCCTTCTATTTTTAGCACCATTAATGCGATGTGTAGTCACTTACATTTTTAGCATGGAAGTAGAACCCTTGCCTGGGTACCCCGTGAAAACACTACTTTTTATGTAAACACTGCCTAACTTTGATATTAAAGTTTGCAATTTCCTTGCAGTTGCAATGGGATAACCCAACCGGATGGATGGTGGCTTTTATTACATGCAGTTACAAATTTTCTACAAGCTTTCTCAATATTAGGTTATGATTATTTATTATTAATAATGTTCAGCAATGTATACGTTTGCCCTAACTGTTAGGCATAGCCTAGCCTATTTCAGTATATGGCCTGTTTTTAACCTCTCAATTGAACTCTTTCAAATAAAAAATACTCGTTATCTATATTAACCATGTAGTTCTGACTAAATATATTTTGTCTAAAATGTTGAAAGCTAAAAATCAAACCTGTTATTTAAAATTACAACTAAAACGTTATCATTTGCTATTTCTCACAACTGCTACAAACGTTAGATCATGTTGCTTATCAGGTTTCCTGTATAATTGACTATACCGTTATGGACGTTGGATATGATATCTTGTGATAATTTTACTTGATTAAGTTAAGTAAGTCTCACCCTGAAAATGCAGTTCCGTTGGAGGATCAATTTCTAAAATTTGAGTGGTCTGCGACATATTATACAGTTAGAGCTTTCACGAGTATTTTGAGGATAAACCATTTAGGAAATCCGTCGAAACGTCTGGCTCCGATTTTCCAAAACTCGACAGTGCAGTCATGGATGCTAGGTTGATTTAGCAGGCCCATTACAAAGGTCATGACCGTTTTGAGAGTGCGCTACTCATATTTCAGTGAATACCGTTGGATGGTTGCTAAACGTGCCTATTTTTCAAATTTCTGAAGACATGAAAATTGGCAAACCTTTGGAAGGTGCTGATTACAAATACGCATGCTATTTCCCTTTATTCCTGATCTTTTTGTCTCATAGTTACTTATTAAAAATAATGCAGCTTAATGAAAACAGAGATGCAGGAGCTGAAGGAGACATAGTGTTAAAGATAAAAATGCATAGAATATGTCTCATAAAATATTATAATATCACCAGACAACTTCATAAAGGATGTAGCTGTAAAATCATGTTCACTTTTTAAATTGTGGACAGACTGTGAAAAGAAAAAGGGTACAAGAAGGTGGGATAGGAAACCCCTTGAAACTAAAGTGCCAATACACAAAATATATTATTCATCCATAGGTAAGAGGTTTAACTCACATATACCTTGACCTGCAATACAATAGAATGTACGTAAACAGTTTCCTTTCTTACATGGTATTTATCCTTCCCCTAAAATGTTTATGGCCATATTTTGTTACTGTTATCAAGACTTTAAACTATTGAACAATAACAGAAAGGACAACGAAACTTTAAGCATTCCAAAACCAAATAAACACCTGATTTTTAAGCATTCACAACATACAAAATACCAAAGCCCAATACGATGAAAAGGCTGGGGAGGGGAAGGGGTTGGGAATAGGGTCTAGCAGGAAAATAACACACATATGATGTTAAAAGCATACATGACAAAAGCACACGAGATGCTTGTTTTACCTTGAATGCAAATTACTAGTTTTCAAACTTAAATTATATTGTGCCCCTCCCCTAAAATTGGCGATGACCTTTCTTTGTCACTGGACTCATTCTACCCATTAAGATTAAATATTGTACCTGTGTTATTCTCTACAACAGAAAACGAGGCAAAATAGAAATTGCAGAGAAAGACCTTTATGAATTAGACAATGTTTGTGGAGGGGTGGTGTTCTCTTAAAGGTATTCCAAAACAAAGTTAATGTGTTTTAGACTGTTAACAGCATACCCATAGTAAAATACACAATCGTTTACCAAACCTTTAATACAACACTTTTAAAGATCGGCCCGCTGTATGGTCTTAATGGTCTTTACGACATTAAAGTTTTGCACGCACTCCTCTAAAGCATTCAGGTTGTTTTAATGGTCCGAATATTGCCCCTAGTTTCATTTACAACCAAATTCAGGTTCCTAAGTATTCTGCATATGTGCAAAATTATCCAAATCAACCCTGCAATGATTTGATACCGGTTGCTTTTTTTAGATATATACACTTGATAATGTGTTGTTCTCAACTACAGTACCTATGGTACGTATTGTGCAAATACATATATGTCAAACCTAAGTCCAAATTACCTGTGGTATGTTTCGGCAGTTCATATTTCTCTACTTTAAAAACAATTTCTACGTAGCAGAAAGGTGACTCCTTTGCAGCCCTGGTCACGATGATCAAGAAACAAATTTAGCACATTTTTCTTTTTTTAACTATCAAGCACTATTGCAAATGGGTGCATCGTTTTCAAAACCTAAACAGGAGTCTAAGCGTTACGTAATATGTGCTATTATGAATTTTTGGCGATGTAAGGTATCCATTAAGATGTATAAAAGGAAGACGATTTGAACATTGTCTCGGAAATAAATGAAAAATTACACATAAAAGTATCAATCTTATTCAAAAAAAAAACAAAAAACAAAAAACAAAAAACAAAACGTCAAGATAGACAAACTTAGACTTGAACAGTATACTCCACTTTGATTTTAAATCAACCTGTATTGTGCAATAACATGTAGCCCATATACAACCCAGTGTGCAAATTGCAAATTGGATCACAGAGAGAGAGGGCTAACTACATGGAGGTTAAATATATTTTCACAGCATCAGCTCCCGTCCTCTCCTATAGGTGGTGTTGCTCGTGTCCCTCTAGTAACAGCACATGTTTAATACATGTTGAATCTTACGTATTTGTCAATATTTAGACGGAGATATAATTTTGGATATCGTCTTCCAAGTAGTAACGCAAGACGGTTACTGGAATTCGTTCAGACCCGTAACCATTAGGGGCGAATACAGACCCGTAGTAAGAAATTCTGATATAAGGGCATCGGCACGGTGTAGCGAGGGCGGGGGCACGGAAGATTATGTTAGTAGTCAGTACTGTCCCCATGTTATAACAGTGTGCGGAAATTACAGGGAATTATATCTCAAGCCTACCACAGATAGCTTAAAGACACATGCTCTTCACCCCAAGGATGAATCTTAGTCTACTTGTGGGTAACCAAAAGTCCCAATTGGTGACTGCTTTTTGATTGAAATGAGATTTACAAAATTCAAAAAGATGCAGATTAGCTCAGATTACACATCATGCATGCACAGAGAATGTTTTGATTATACACTAGGGCTTTGTTATGCTCACCAGATTATGAATTTAGGCAATAAACTATGTTTGTGTCTGCACAAGGAGAATCTAAAGACACTTATGAGCGGGGCTAGAACCAACTTAGTTGGAAGAATTTGGACTACCTGGGATGCATTACGTGTGCACATACGTGCGAGGCGTGCGAAAATTCCTCTCTTTTGGTAGAAATTTCCCTCTCTCTTCTTGCAATAAAGAGATGTGGAAAGTCACCTCAAGTGATGCTTCTTCAGCTCCGCAAGCGCAGGTGAAGAGTCGTATTTCTAATTCGAACGAAATTCTTCATGAACAGAAAAGTAAAAGTTAGAATAAATTTGTCGTACAAGTAAAAGTAGATCCACAAGATATAGCCATCCCGTTACGAATGTTACTCAAGGCACAAAATAGCTACATGAAAATCGCTTGATATCTGGAATCAAATTTTGGAACTTCTCCTGCATGGCCTTGACTAGAATACGTCACTTTCATTCGTACGTGATGCAACTTTGATTGTGAGAACTGCGCGTGAAGCGCGTCAAAGTTTTTCAGAAAATCATTTACCATAGTAAAACCTGCATACAGACTCAGCAATGGTTTGTGAAAAGAAAAGCACGACGACGGGATCAAGCTCCTCTAAAGGTCCAGCAACCCGACGCCCCGCCAAAAGCAATGGGTTTCAGAAAAGATGCCGAACGAGAAATTTTGGGCGCGATTTTAAAATTTGGGGTTCAGTTGAAGAAAACTTGAATATGTTTGGTTCTTATTCAATTGAAGAAAATTTGAAAATGTTTGGCTCTTATTCAGTTAAAGAAAATTTGAAAATGTTTGGTTCTTATTAAAGAAAGTTGGAAACTTTGAGTTTCTACGAGAGGAGCTATCACCTTCTCATCCTAGACAGTTTCAACCCTGTCGATTAAGTTATTCCTGGCCCCTTCCAAAACTGTCTTAAAGGAGAATAAAACTTTGGTTCATTTAAAAGGCATTTGTAACACATTAGTGTCTTACGTTTCATACGCAACCACTGATGATATGTACAGCATGAGAATAAAGCACGAAAAAAAAGTTTCCTGTGGAGCTTTCGACTATTTTGTGCTCAGACTCCACTTCGCCCTACAAATTGTGACGTCATCCCACCTCTCAAATCTCCCGCGGTTCCCAATCATTCAGCTAGCACGTAGGTACACGTACAGCCAGTAGAATATGGATATCAATCAAAACACAGTCCTAACTTTACTTAGCAGAGCAGGGGCGTTACTCAGTAGGATTTATTGGGGGGGGAGGTGGGGGGTGAAGGTATTTTTGCCCTGCGAAATCAGCCAGTGCACTGTGACTTCATGTTGTAAAAAGAAAGGTAAATAAACGCTGATTCTGTTACTGAATACAGTGGATAAATATTTTACTTTGTAGGCAGCCATGCCACGCAAAGAACAGAACTGTACATTGTATGTATCTCATAGCAGAGAGACTTATAACATTGTATATCAGTATATTTTATCTTTATATATATATATATACATATATATATATATATATATATGTCTAATTCCCCACTTAGGGCGAAAGAAGTTGTTGAAAACTCGACCATAGGGCGAAAAAAAATAGGGCGAAAAAACGGATTCCCCTCAACGTTTTCACACACTTTTTATATAGGAACACGTAAACGTGTGGTAACGTCCTTTAACAGACACAATCTATATACTATTACTTCAAAGTCGACGACTTTACGGACACGTATCTGTTAACAGGCACGGATGGCAGGCCATTGAAATAACGTTGATTATACATTGAGGACGTTGGGGGGAAATATATGCTTATGTATTTTATTATTTTTTTTTCGCCTTAAGGTAGGAAGATATAAAG
>WURT03352059.1:0-23928 GCA_009936505.3 Holothuria glaberrima | reverse complement strand
ACAAAAACGACCAGTTACGGTGCAAAACCTTACCAGGCTATATTATCTAGCCGGACTGCTCTAGGAGCACGCTCGCCATCATCGCCGGGTGCAGGCACTGGCTCGATCGGCTCAACTTCATCGGCCAAAGGTTCAAACTGGTACGGTTGATTTCCTTGTTTTATCTCTTCATCTGCCATTTCTTCAACATCCTCGTACTGCAGAATTTCCTCTTCGTCAAAATTTGAAGATGGTACAGAGAACTCTATTTCTTCAGAAACTGATAAAGTAGGCCATGCCATTTTTTGTTGTCTGTAGTGAGTAACGCGTTGTAAGTCAATAGGATTGTGTACAAAAAATTGTAGCTTTGGCTTTAGCGTCCCTGCGATGACGTCATCATACAGTCGATTTTAACTCTGGGTTTTTCATGCCACTGGGGAAAGGGGGCTGATGTTTACGTTTTTAAAAGTCCCTGGGGGCCACGTACGCAGCAATTGATCAGCCAGATTTGTATATTTTGTGTTTCTGATATATTTCATCAATAAAATAAACCACATTGGGCACTGTATTACATAGGCTCTTTAAAGCTAGCTTCAACTAGGGGCCAGCATCCTAGCATCCAGTTAAATTGAAATCAGCCCCTGGTCTTGCATATTTCAACAGTTCTAGATGCCATTATTTGCATGATCAGGACATTTTTCCCTAAACTCACTGAATGTACACATTACACGTTCGGTACATGATAGCAATGTGCCATCAAGATTCCAGGCATATTCTGTTGTAATGCACATGGCAACATTTGAACATTAACTTTACTAGCATGCAGGTGAAATGAGCTCATGAACTTATTTTGCAAGGAAATTATTTTAAATGCTCAATAATTAACTAAATAACTAATGTCAGTTTATTTTATTACTGTAGTTGGGACATATGACCAGGCACATTGTACAAAAATTTTAAGTCCCCTTGTCATACATCTTTGAAGGAAAGGAAACCTAAATCCAAGAAACCATATGGTAAATATCACCTGGTCCTGCTTAATGTAAGGCAGAAGGCTTGATTGACACTGATAAAATTTACAGAGCTATTAATACTGTAAATTACAGTACTTACAGTAATTGATATTACCAACTAGTAACTATGGGCAATTTATAACCAGACAGATCTTTCATGATGACTCAGAACACTTTACCATTCAGAATGTAAAATGAAACAACAGTTCTTGGTAGTACCAGCTGCAAACAACAAAACCATTCTAATGGTTTTACATTTTATAGTCTTTTGTGTTGAACACTACCATGCATTCAATAACATCTGTACTTGACCTACACTGAGTAATGGCATATATACATACAGGAATGCACTGCACATCATTACATGGTTAACTTTGGGAAGTCTGCCCAATTCTGAAATGTAGCCTATCTATAAGATCTGTACAGTCTACCAATATTGATTGAGACTTGCATTTTCGGTCCAACACTAGCCTTGTGGCTTACTGCACATGAATGCACAACAGCACAAGTTAATTAATGTGCCATTATGCATGTCCCCCTTATCAGGATTATGAGGTAAAATCAAGGTACTTGCACTTTTCAGAAATTTCCACTGGAACCTTACAAAATTTTGTTTAATGTGTTTTTTCTCTGAGTGAACACAACAATCTTGGACCAATTTTAAGGATTAAAGTTCAGAATGAACCCATTTCCCTTACTGATATCATGCCAGTATCAGCACAGTTATTTAAAATGCTACTGCTATCCCACCAGGGTTGAAGCTATGATGGTCGGCTCTAGCCAGTACTTACCTAGCCTACCACCATAGAGACAAAACTGCAGATACCAACCACGACTAGTGCATGGCAGTGACCACTACTTTTGTCAGTGCTCAATTAAAAAATTCATAGCTTTCACTGTGACAGCCTCCATTTTCCACAAAACAATGAAAAAGTTTCGTGGAAAAAGTTAAGTACTACAAGCAATTTTCAGCTTTAATAAACCATCAATTTTTCATCAGGAAATCAAAATGACAACTTTCAACAAGAATATCCACAAAGCACTGGGGCTTTGCCCATTTACCCCCACTAGGGGCAGTTAAGCAGGCCCCTGGACCCCTTACAATGTTGGCTCGCTGCAGTCACAGGTTTGCTTAGATTGCCACCTTCAAAAATTAGCCGCTACTTCTTTTTTTCAATACAACCACCACTCTGGTCTATCTAGCTACAACAATGTAGCCCATCAATAAGGTACGTTAGAGCATACACAGTAAATTATTTTCTTTCTTTTAGAAAATAATAAATACGCAATCCTGAAAATGTACTCAACATAAAAAGAATGGATCTGGGTTAGTTTAGGTACATAATTAAAGTTTTGGACATATATCTGCTTCTTCTAGTGATATGTATAAACCACTGGGCCAAGTATTTTGCATGACATGAAAATACACTTGTTGAATTTACGAGTTCTTCAGGAAAAACTAGTCATGAAAATTACAGCTACAGTATGGGAGAACCTACTCCCGAAACATTGAAGATGCCCAAGCCCACCACACAAACATTGGTTGATGTTTAAATACCACAAGTGACCTTGTCCTAGACAGTCCTCTACAGCCTACTGCAATTTAACAAATATTTCTCACACCCCATAATTACATTACTGTCTGACCTATCGAACCATTAGTATACCACACTGGCCCAGAAGCCATGCAAGAATGACAATATTACTGACAATCTAAATATGGAATCCATGCTTTCACCTCCTCAAGGGGTTTGAGGACAACACGAAACAGCTCACCAACTTGTGTTGTAAAGTTAAACTTGTTTTAGATGCTATGGAAAAAATCACTTAACGACAAAACCCATCAGAATTGCAATGTGTAAAGAAACATATGTGGAGGAACTTTTAATTTATCAACCAATTTGCCCAAAGGCTATTAAAATAGGTGACATGGTCACTACTAAAGCCTTGCTCCTCACTTCTTGCCAAAAATTTCATTACATTAGATCTGGGTTTATTAATGTACACTTGAAAGGTTTAACGGGCTGATATTTTCAAACTGCACAAAGAACAGAGAAGAAAGGGAGGAATGAAAACATACTATGATAAATGTAATTGTCTCATGATACTTTTTAACAGGATTCTGAAAGGCCCCTTACTGGAATTCAGGAAAATTTGATGAGAATAGACAGTTAAAGGAGGAAGAGACACACTGGGGTTCAGGCACTCTAAACTGATGACAGTATCTTTGTGAAAATGTCAAGCCAATGTTGGCCATAATGTAACAAACATTGAGTTGAAAACACACACGCCAGTGATATGCTATGATTATTGTACTAGTTACACTTGATATTTTACAAGCCCTAGCAGGATTTTTATCACATTTTCCATTGAGGGACACACAATATCCCAGGGAGGAATTTTAAGGAATGTTAACCCTCTCTAACTACCTACTCCACCCCATCCTCATTTTGCTAAACTTTGAAAGTGGCTTACAGCACATGCAAAATAGTGCTAAATGTATCTCTCACAAAGCTTGAAATTCCATTATAACCTTTTCATAAGGGAAATTTCTGGAGAAGTAGACTTGACGCCAGTCTTGGGGCAAGGAGGGTTAGATACCCTACCCAGCCTGTCAAAAAGCTGGTTGACATGGTTAAGGGTTTCAAAATGTACCTCTTAAGCCAGTAGTAAATTTTATTCAATTTAGTTAATTACTTAAAAACACTTAACATAAATTGTTAACATGTTTTCAGGTTGTTTCATGTAGGCCAACCCAAATTCTCCAGCAGCAAACTTTCACTCCTCAACAGCTTTTGAGGAATTTGTTTTGAACTTCAATACCTGGGCACTGTGTGACAGTGATGCAATGTTTGCCTTCAGCATTCAGCTGCTTCATACATCCTGACATGTTCAAGATTCATTATGATGGTTTTTTAGGAGTAAAAATAAAACAAGGCAGAATCATGTATTCTAAAATAAACATATTTTTGATTCATGACTAGTTGGCTTAGTAGGTATCCCACAATGGAAAAACTCCGGCAGCGAGTGTTAAAAAACATAATGAAGCACATCACTTTATAGTACTAAATATTACACAATACCTGACTGTACAAACAACCATAAAAGAGTACTGTGTTCACCCAAATCTACCCATGCAGGATGCAAATGATACTGAGAGCAATAGCATGGGCCTTAGGAAATAGAAGTATCTTTTATAAAGAAACATGAATCCATTCTCTCTCTATTACACATGCCTGATGCCCTGCTGACTAGACCTGGACAACCTTTTTCAATTCCTTAAAACGGACTCCACAGGGTAGTAATATCAACCCACTTTGCAACTAAAAATGACATACTGAATTGTGAATTTGAAGAACTTTATTGTTTTGATTGCAGCCTTCCATGACTGCATGGAGTATTGAAACTTCAGGACTAGGAAGTATAAAACTTGCCCAAGCCTATGGTTGAAAATTTTTAAACCCAAAAATATTGCAGTATACAGTACATGCAATGAGCCTACATAATTTTTGTGTAAAAGTTTGGTTGGGTGATGCACGATACCATTGGTGAAAATATATGAGTGCTTTGACCATCTTTAGTTCGACACTTTAGAAACCAATCCTGCTGTAAACAAAGTTAACCAAGCCCTAGCATTCACTCCCACAAAGTCATGAATGTTAAATATTCACCCTTGCATGGTCTCTTCAGAAATAGGCAGCCCTTGATATCTCCACAAAACTATCTGAATTGTTACTTTGTTGGGGTAATTGATGAGTTAAACTATCATACAGTATTGTGACTTTATTTTTATTTGAAGCAGGCTTTGAACAGCAAACTAAGCATTTAGCCATTGAATGAGGGTTCAAGACTCGAGAGATATGGTATATATACAGTGCCGTATGTTACAGCTCAGTACCACAGTTGAAGAACCACTGGTTAGTAATACACTGGAGAACTTAGTACCCTTTAACTTCATTGGGCAAATGTTTTCCTGTTCGGTAAATTAATTTTACAGACTAATCACACTGACATGTCACTCACCATCAATAACAAAATAAAAAGTATAAAAAGTGCAATAGTATTTTCGTCACAGGAAGGATAAAGCATGGGTATAAAGCAAAACCTACTGAAAGCAGAGTGCCCTCACATGAATGAACAGTAAACAACTAACTGTGCACTTACAAAAACTCATTTTTATGTAGTTATGAAGGGGATGCTTTAAACATAAGAGAATTATCATAAAGTTCACGAGAGCAGTTAACTGTCTAGGGCAGATGATAGGGGGGTTCTTCCAAAATTATATCAGTTAGATGATGGCAGAATTGTTTCTGGGACAAAATGTTGAATCTTGTGACATGTACAGTTTCAATATATAGTGAGTAGCATGGCTGAAATAGTTCTCCAAGTTTGACAACTTACACTTTTTATGCTATGCCAGAACTTGAATGGCATTATCAGACCCTCTGATTTAACAGTCACCCAGTTGCCTGTGACCACCACATTTGTGACTGAAAATGAAAATTAGCAGACCTTCTCCTATGGACAGCCAAATGTCATGAGACAAAACAGATGTCATTCAGGGCAACTTAAATTTTTTCCTTTTGCAAGACTCAAATTCTTTTCAAACAATGGGCAAACTGGTCAAATGAAAAATCATAAGTTTCTTCAAAAACATCTGTCCTGGTTGCAGGGAGTAATCCTGATTTAGTGTTTCAATTTTTGCATTACAGTTTTGAAGATTTTTTACTTCTTTTGAGCAAATCACTAAAAACTATTGATTGTACACACAAGAAAGTGCTATCCATTTTTGAATTTGTGTAGCAATTTGGCCAGCTTGTACAGCATAGCAAATTGCAATGAGATACTGGATAAATTATTCCCTGTGATTGGGATATAAATTAAATGTCAACATCCAAAGAAGAATACCCATTAATTTTACCACAGTTGTATTGTTTTTATATTTGATTGTCCAGAAAACTGAGATTACCACACCATTTCAACAAGGATCAACCTAGTTACATAAAAAAAACTTGTGTCCATTACCTTAAAAATTGAAGCTGTATGTCAAGAGACCTTTTGCAATGCCCAACTGACATAAGTATTGTAGGACACTGTGAGGGCCTACATCAAGACATGTATGCAACAACTGTCAATCATAACAATACCAGAAATTCATGATTTTTTTCAAACTTATCTCTTTATCAAATGCCCCATTCCCATTTGAAAAAGCTGAGAATATAGAAAGGCTCATCTGATTTAAGATTTCAATTAGTCATGCCAACCCACTGGACTGAAGGCTCACTAGATCAAAGGTTCATCTGACCAAAGATCTGCTTGAACAAAAGTCTTTTTCGGGTTAGAATCAGGGATATGATCAGGATAGATTTAGAATAGATTTAGGAATAGGCTAAGGATTAGCCTAGGGTTTGGGTAAAGCTGATGATCAGAATTAGGGTTAAGAGTCAGCACCTTCAGTCTAGTGACCTTCGATCTATTGAAGCCTGCCACTGCCAACACTACAGTAGCACAATGTATCATAACTTTCTACAGAAATATTTCATGACTCTGGCAAAGCTTGCTGAAGTTTACTAAATCCAAGGTACATTACAAGCCAAAACTTATATTGCATTGATCTTTTTCTCCAGCAGTGTCCATTTCTCTATCCGTATTTGGACAGAAAATTTGTTCAAAAGTAGCCTACTGAACAATTTTATCAATCAAACTAATCAGCTGTTGAATGCGTTTGGTTCCTTTTGAAATTATCTATCATTTTAAAGAATTCTTAATTTAAGTTCACTAGTACAGTCCCAATGAGTCACTTGAAAAAGAAAAGACCTGTGAATACCACAGTTCCAAAGGTTTGATCAATCAACAGATTGAATTTATTCAGCAAAACTGTTAAGTACTGTTAGTAGGCCTAAGGTTAGTAGTAGGCTATACTAGTACTCAAAAATTTAGTCATTCATCTGCATCAATATATTTACTCAGTGTCAACTACGCCCTTCGGGTTAACAACCCTAACCTGCCAACATAACCTTTTCATAAAAATACATCTCTTTAGTTCTAAAAACCAAGACAGCCTACACTATAGTACTGGTACAAAAAAGCCAGATTTCTGTCTTAGCCATTCGAACACTAAAAAAATGAGTTAGCCTACGCAGTTGATACAGTTATGAATGACCACACGCATGGCAGTTAGACTCGATGCAAACTTGACGCTGCTTTCATGATCAAGAAATTCAAAACAGGCTTTAAACGTTACGTTAATTTCTACCATTCATACACAATTAACAATTTTTAATTAAATTCTTGCAAATTAAGTCTAGCAGAGGCTACAATGTGTTCGGTGAATACTAACGTGTATTAAGTTATAACCACAGTATGCACTGTAAGTTGCAACTTACTGAGGTAGAAAGTAGATTCTCCCACTTGTATAAATTGCATTACCGGAGCCTAGCCAAGAGCTTTGTAAATAGCCTACCACCGGATGAGTTTGTTAATGTCGTTAGACTCAACATAGAACTATCTCAAATTAAAGAAAACTACTTCTAATAAAGCTAACTACTCACCAAGTTTCCACAAAATAAAGGAAAGGTTAGTTATAATCCAGTGAATGTCCTGCAATAAAATATTATGCTTCCCACGCGATAAAAATCCAAACGATTTCTTTATGTGGTTGCAGAGTTCTACGTTGCGAAGGAGGCAGCCATTACATGCATTACGTACGTGTACTCGAACACTATTATTTTTTATACACTGTGTAGGCTCTACATACTATACTGCATGCACTGCACTTAGCTAAATCCATTGGACTAAGTGCTGGAGCTGTGACGTATAACGTAAAGTCACGTGATGTTTAACAATACGTCTCTTTTGTTACATGAATGACTCTTTTGTTCAAAAGGGTAATGGAATACCATTTCTACACAACGGTTGAGTGTAATCGCCGTTTTTCACCGTGCCTTTGATAACCCTTGTGAAAATCGCTACGGATCACAGAAGGAAGGCTTCACCTAGTAATCGCATTTTTCCATATGCATTTTTTCCATTTTTTTATTCTGGCCAAAATGATGGGCCTTCGTATATTATTACATACCTGCAGTTATCTGTACTAATTCCTTTCTCTACAAAGAATAATATAAACCACTTCAAGTTTAAAAGCATTTCACACCCCCATGGCGTGCCCACACGCCCAAATCCTGAAGCTTTGCCGACTTTCAAAGCCTATTCAGCTCTTCAACTACGTCGTATTCTGTTCACGTAAATCATAAGCAGACAGGCTGAGTGGTTGAGGAGGCAAACATGAAGATGGGATATGTTTATGGTAGGCCTACGCATGATATGCAGAGGATTGGGGGCACCACAGATGATGACTAAATGCCACCTCACTTCAACGCCCAAGTCTGCGTAAATTGCACTTTTTATGCGCCCGCGTTTGTATACAGCAGTGGGGCACCTTCCTTTGTCACAACACAAAAGTGCCGTCCTGGGGGAGGGTGTAAGGACCCTTCCCATTTAAGAAGTACTTGTTAATTAAAGGTTGCTTAGATGCAAAATAATGCTATCTTAGGGTATTTTTGGAACTTATAATATAGGCCTTTGGCTGGAAAATGTCCATTTTCTAATTTTTTTTTTTTTTTTTTTTTTTTTTTGGTTAGGTGAAAGAGGAGCTTATATTCTGTAGGCTAAGAGAAGGATACGTTGCCCATCAAACCTCCTGAAGCCCCCCCCTTTTTTTTGACTACTTTACTGCCTCCGATTTTGGAGATTTATCTCTATTTTTCTCAAAGGTCAGAATAGTTCCATAAATTATTATCTTACTAATGTCATGAGATGGATGGAAACCGTGACGAATGCGCGCGAAGCGCGCCTAAATTTTTCATTAAATAAAATTTCCATAACAACACCTGCATTCAGGCTCTGCATGGAGACACTCAACAAACCTACATGCCACCCAGAAATCCGTTTTTACCTGGTAATTAGTAAACAGCTTTCAACTTTTGCTGCTGTGCTTCTCCCGGAAGTTGTTATCTGAAGATATTGATAGTAAGGACATTGAGGTAAGGTTTGAAGCGCGCGGAGCGCGCAAAAAATATGATAGTTTGCGAAGGGTTTATGAAAATTCTGATAATTTGAGAAACATTTGTGATAGAAAATGATTACAATAAATCCAGACCGCGTGTTTTGGTCTAGTGGTGAGAGCATCCGCCTCTCACGCGGGAGGCCCGGGCTCGATTCTCAGGTCGAGTCATACCAAAGACTTTAAAAATGGAACATTCTGCTGCCGTTGTGCGTGATGCTCCGCATAAACAATGGAGTAAGGGGAAACAAGCCAGTGAACTGGAAAAAAGGCCGTGGCCGGCTCGACTTGAACCAATTGGTTGTAAACTGGGCCATTAAACCTCATCTAACTAACTAACTACAATAGATCCATCCTATCCCCTATCATCCTATCACCCTATCCCCTCCCTTCAGAAAACTATAGCTTAAACGCCTTTTTGGATCATTTTGATAATTTCAGATTTTTTCAGAAATCGAATGGGGGCGCGCCCCACGCCCCAGTACCGGCACCCTTTAGATATGAATCGGGAAGGAAATTATCTCTGAGTGTCAATTTCCGAATAATTTGCAGTCCCCTACTTTTCACGGGTGAGACCAGAATTTTTCCGACAGGGGGACCAAGCTCCCCAACAGGGGCAGGGGGATAACAACCCGAAGCCTGAACAAAGGCGATGAGTTCCCAAAAGAATGCAGAATGCAAAACTGAACATTTGGGCGTTTTATTGAAGAAAATTTGAAAAATTGGGTCCCTTTAAGGAGAATGAAAAGGAGGACCTTAGTCTGTTAGAAGTGAAGAATTTGCCTTCTTATGAGCAAGAGAAAGATGTTCCTAAAACTAGGCCGTTAAGCAGTTAAGTGGCCTACATGTGGACAGTTAACCACAAAAGATGGTAGCGCAGACATGTGCTATCCCAAGCAGATCGTGAGGACGACTGAAGGTTGTTGAGATTATACATATTATAACGTACGGATTAAGGCTCCACGACGAAATTTGAAAATTTCCCGGCGAAGGGGCCAGCCTTCCCCGATGGGGATTTCCCCTTCCCCCTCCCGTTGGCCCCACCCCTGAGTTAGGAATTAGTCAGGTGGAAGGGGTTGGTGTGGGTGGGGGTAGCGGGTAGAGTGGTTTAGTTTAGTTTATTTCTCCATGTATCCTCCTTAAGAGGTATTGGAGACAAACAAATACAACAGTTTACAGTGAACAAAAAAAAAATAATACAAAAGATATAAAGATGGCAGTCATATCAGAAATACATAACAGATCAGTAAATTAACTTAGGCCTATGTAACTAAAATGGTGGCACCAGCACCAGGTGCTGTACTGGGTGTTGTCAATGAACAGCTGAAAAACAATTTAGGGGAAGGCTTTCATAATCTTGCCCCAAAACAAACTTAAATTATTAATTACAGATTTGGACTTCGACTGAAAAAGGTCACGCATTTTAATAGAGCTGGGTCTTGTCCTAAAGTAAGGTTTGAGAAACAGGTTGCTTTCATTATTAAATGCTGGACATTCTAAAATATAATGAAACTCACCTCCTAAATAAGTATTACTCTTACATAAATGTGGTCGTGTTTGCAAACCCCCAGCCCACTGTGATGCTCTCACCCTACATAAAGTTATTTTCTGATGATACTACTTTGTTATGGTAGCTCCACAGCCTTTCGTCCACTCAGCGTGGGCAAGTTATTTTATTTGTTTCTCTATTTTTTGTTTTATTTATTATTATTTTTTGGCTTTATCATTTTAAATCTTATTATTTGGTTAAAGTTTCAACTTATCCTGAGAAAACGGCCGAGTCAACTGCTAGGGCTATAGCAAGAAAGTTATCAAAACTGTTCAGTGCATGAGTTTGTTTCCCCACCCAGCAAACTTTATTAACCGGAAATAAAGGATTCACAAACTAATCAAGTAATGGTTGTACCTGTGGAGGGTATTAGCAACATAGCGCACCTTTGTGCTGCAACTATACCCGCTTGCCTTGGGTAGTGCACCCAGCCGTCGCGGAAACAATACTCATAAGAAGGATATCCTGTATATGAAAGCACCTTAATATTTTGAAAGACGGTAAGATGAAAACGTCTACCAATTATCCTTTTATAAAGTCAGACTAGGAACTTTATAGATATACATGTGGTGTGCGGGATGGACAAACTAATTCCAGTGACAATTCGGTAAATTTTCAACGGAACCAGATGAGTCCCGGATGTACAGACTTGTTTTAACCTGCGGGGTACCAGGGTGACTAAGAATGTGTAAATGTTATGTCTTAAAGGAGAAATTTGTTTGGTAAATTGGATTAGAATTTTTACACTTTTCGTCCCTAAAGAAGGTGTTTTTTTTTTTTTTTTTTTTTTTTTGAGTGTTACTATCCAATAGGGTTTGTAACCGAATGAGTGTGAGTGGCTGCTTGGGAGTCAATGATGAGGTAAAAAATTCGATGGCAACTGAACTGGCTTGCAGTGGTGGCACAGTATTTTGAAGTGACGATGTGGGGTGAAAGATATTATGATGACAATATCTTTCCACTTCATAACGTACGAGGAATAAGTGGGTGACGTTGCAAAATCTGGGGCCCAAATCCCCATTGTCCCCTCTCCGTAATGTCATCCCTGTGAGTCTAGATGTATTCATCCGGCGTGCGCCAGGAGTAAAGCCAAGAAAGGCAGGGATTTCATTTCCCTCTTCAGTGCCCGTCCCCATCCATCCAACAACATGTCGCTCAGTGTCGAGTTGCTGTCTTCGTCGGGGAGCTTGGCTTTGACAAATTCTGAGTCTAGTCCTGTACTCAACTACCCTGCTGGTTGTTTGTCTGACCAGAGTTTGAACAGTGAGCTGAGTGACTTCTTGGTTTGATACCAATTCCCAGTGTAATGATAAATTTATTTTGCTAGTCCATATAACAAAATATACATTAGAAATTATTTGGTTGTCTTAAGTTCAAACTGACAAAAGTTAATACAACAAATAAAAAGTGGAAAAAAAGAACGTTTAAGTGTACTCCACCACAAAAAAATATTAAACCAGAACCTTCTTTCTATTATTTCTTGCCTAAATAAAATGTGTAAGTGATCATGTCAAGTTCTTTCAGCCTGGGCGGTGCTGTGTTGTGCCAGGTGGTGCCGGTGGTAGCTGGTCATGACCTTTGATCTCCACCAAAATCATGTACTTCTTGAACTTAGTGTCTGCCGTCTCCTCGCCAAATGAGAGATGCCTCAAAGTTTTTTTTTTTTTTTTTTTCTTTTTTTTTTACAGTTTGACTTCTTGATGACCTTTACCCCCACCAAAAACGATAAGGATCTCTAATTCCATGAAGGGCATCTTGCATGCCAAGTATAAAATGCTTCAGTGTTACCCCTCTTGAAAGATCGTGTTTGTGATTTTTTTTTACAATTTGACTTCCGGCGACCTCAGTTGAGCTTTGACCCCCTAGAGAAAAACATATTTCTCTAACATGGTGTGGATCATCCATGCTAACTGTGATATATCCCTTAAGGTTAGAGTTCATGAGAAATCGTGTTTACGAGATCAGTTGCACCATTTGGCCTCCAGGGACTCATATGATCCCTCAATGTTAGGCTTTTTGAAATCGTTTGCTTACAAACAACTTGCAAGGTTTTCGTAGTTGCACCGTGGCGGTCTCACATGAACTTTGACAGCCACCAAATATACACGGTTTTTTCTTAATATCACAAATCTGTATGCGAAGTCTTAACAGTACCCACCATCCCTATCGTGGAATAACGCGTTTACAATGTTTTTGGTTTCTGACCTGTGGTGACCTAAGTGATCTTTGACCACCAACAAAAACAAAACAGTAGCATTTTTTCTCTGAATAATATGTAAAATGTATGTATGGAATGTTCCTATCATTGCTATCTTGAGATACAGGTACTGTGTTTACCAGCAGTTTTACAAGGTTTTCGTAGATTCACCTCTGCCTACCTTACAATAAACTTTGACCTCTACCAAAGTCAATACGGTTCTTTATTTTTTTAAACGACATATATACACCTGAATTTTAATCAGTCCCCATTATCCCTATCTTGAAACGTCGTGTTTCCGTTGCGACCGTTTTTCGTACTATTGTAAATAATGTTACAGATACTTAATTTAGTCCTGGAATTCAGTCCCACCATTCTTTTGTAAATTTTAGGTTTTCTGTATATAGTAATGTCTGTGGCACAGGATATTTGAAATTTAATAATTCCGATAATAGATGATAGTTAGATGATAGTTATTTAGCTACGGTCAGTGATGATGATCTTGTCGCTTTTAAAGCTCCTGACTTGAGCCGTGATTCTGTTTCCCTCTGGGAAAAAAATTAAGTATAAATTAGGGGTTTACGTATTCAAATTCTAAGCAGAAAGCCAGAGAGTTTCGTAAGACGAAAAGTCAACTTTTATTTTATACTTCCAGATTTGAACAGGAAGTGTTTTTGAATGATTCAGCAGAAACGAATTACGTAATAAATTACTGTAATATGACAGTATGACAGTAATTTATTACTGTTATACAACAGCAATTTATTACTGTCACATTAAAATTATCAGCTTAAGACTGCAATTTAAGATCAAGGGCAAGATGGGGGACACAGGGTGAAAAAATACGAAGTATTTTCTCAACTTGGAAAGACGTAACAAACAGAATAGTGTTTCTAGGAAGATAACAGATAAAGATGGTCAAAAAGTTACCGACTATGTTTCTATTTATACTGAGGTTGAAGATTTTTATTGTAAAATTTAATCTTCTATTTATTGTAATCCGTGTATTTTCTTAGATGATTTACCTATCGATACTTTAAATCAGGAGGCTCTGATTCGTGTTAAGGAATACTTAGCCCAGTAGCCGGAATGAGTGTTCCCGTGCCTTATATTGTATGGCTAATTATAAATCTCTAGGCAGTAATGGGCTTACAACAAATTTTTATGAAATGTTTTGACCTCTTATTGGAAACTTAGTTGTTGATTCCGCTAACTCTGGTCACCGTTATAGTCACCTTTCGCCTGAAAAATCCAGACTGAGATATTATTACTCTACATCTTAAGCCCAACAAGTGTCTTCATTTTCTAGTTATCGCCCAATAACTCTTCTTAATTGTAATTGTAAGATTGGTGCCAAGGCAATTGCTATAAGACTTAAGCCAGTTACAAATATTATTCAGTTGTTATAGGGCCAAATCAGACTGGGTTCCTAAAGGAGGGGGGGGGGTATTGGAGGAAATATTGGCTTTGTTTTAGAATTGTAAATCACACCTCCGAACTGAATATACCTGAGTATATTTTTTCCGTGACTTTGAGAAAGCTTTCCATAAAGTAGAATGGAAGCTTTTAAATTCTGTTTTGTTACGTTTTGTCTTTTGTTCAGCTTTCTAACTTTAATTAGGTTAAAATATTTTAAGATATTATTTCTGCGTGTGTGCAACAATGGGTTTGCCTCTGGTTTCTCTTCTGTTGAAAGGATGGTAAGTCAGGGGTGTCCCCTGAACCCATATCTTTTTATTCTCTGTGCCCAAACGTTAGCTTTTAAAGTTAATTCAAACTATAACATTAGAAGCATTTCTGTACTCAATTCTGTGATAAAAGTTCTTAAGTTTGCTCATGATACTCAATTGTTTCTTGCCGGTATTAAAGACTCTCTTATAGAAGCCCTTCACTTTTTAAATATTATTCTTTTCAGCGGGCTTCTGGACTTTCCATCAATGTTGAGAAATCTTCTCTTTTCCCTTTAGTTAAGACTCTTACGTGATGCAGCCCCAGCTTTTCTAAAAAAGAATGATCTTAAATTCAACTGCAGAACAGTTTGCATTTTGGGTATGTTTTAGTACTCATAATGGTGGCGAGTGGTCATTCGTTTAAATTATAAGCCTAAACTATCTCGTTCGAAAAATTGCCTCCGCTTGTCTGCTTGTGGGCTACCCGTGACTTCACCGTGGACTTAACATTATAAAATCTTTTCCATGTCACCTATAGTTTTTCTTTAGGTTACCCTTCCTAATTACCCTGATCATGAGCGCAGGAGCCCAATTTGATTGGGGGAGGGGGCTGTAACGACTTGCCCAAAAAACGTAACCAAAAGTTTTCTCGCGCTTCGCCCCGTCCAACATGTTTTTGTACATATGATACAGAAAAGCATCGATAATTACATCACAGTAATCGCATGCCAATTACATTCAATCATTTGCCGTGTTCTTACCATTCCATATTGGTTATAAATTTTGAGGAAGTCCTTACAACAATAATGATAATTCACAGGGGAGTAGCCAGAATTTATCTCACACGGGCTATGCAGTATATGTTGTGTGATTGCCGGTCCGGCGGGAGGGGTCTAAGGGAAGGTGTCCCTCTCCCCTTTGAATTTTTTTGAAAAATTAGGTGTCCTTTCATGCAATCTGGTGCCTCATATGCTACCTTTGGGAAGTAAGATTTGTGTTAAAAAAATTCACGTATTTTACCGGGTACTAAAAAATATCGGCATCAGTGAAGGGGATGGGGGATGGCCACAGGACCATGCCCTAAATACGCCACTGATAGTAATAATAAAAGTTAAACCATTAAAAAACACATTGGTGAATTACCGATTATATAGGAACTGGTGCAATTCAAATCAGAACTGTATTTTATTCACCAAGGAAGTTTTTTAAACTATTGATTTCCTTTAGCTACTTCATTGCAATTTATTTTTCTTTCAGTAGGTGCCCGAAAAATTCTCAGCATATTGCTCGAATTTTCACAGAAATTTTTGGTTGGGGCTGCAGCCCCATGCCTCCTACCCCTATGTCCCTGATCAATTTATTAATGAGTTAGAGAATCTTGTTTTTGATTTCATCTGGGTTGGCAATCCTGACAAAGTTAAGCGTGTTTTTGTGTTCACTGATGTTTGTAAACGGTAACTTGAAGTAGTACACGTTGAAACTTTTATCGATAGCTTGATTATGTAATTGTGTACGTAGATATTGTGATGAAGATATGTTCAGACCATGGAAACTCTTTTTTGATCTAGCTTTAAACAAGTATGGAAGACGTTTTGGTTTGTTAAAATTTACTTTTCATACTGAGGAATTTATATTTTCTAAGAGTGACGAGATGGAAAGTTAAACTTAATTAGATTTAAAAGAGGCTTTTCGGTTTGTGAAAGTTTGTTTGACTCAATTTATTGCCAATTCATATGATAATTTAACAAAAAAATTTCTCCATTTTTCATGAATAAGTTGCTTTGTATTTTAATTATTCTCTGTTGTATTCAAACTTAATGCAAACTCACCGGAACTGAAAAGCAAATAAAGAAGGAAGATGGAAAAAGAGGGACAAGAAATAATGGGGGAGGGGGTAAAATACTGTGCGTGCGCAATGCGCATAGTTCCTGTAAGCTGCTTCCCCTTGTCAGTGCCACCACCGGAAGTTGGTGATTGTGGACACCACACAAAATAAACCCATGGAGTCAGTGTAAATTGTGCATATGCGCACCATTCAATCCTTTATCAACTTGTGCAGGTGACATCCCCGGGAGGATTATGAGGGGTGTCCCCTCTATTTGAGAAACGCTTTTTTATTTAAAGTAGCTTGAACTTTTTTTGTCATATGCTGAAAAATTTTAGTAGTCTTCTTATGTTTGGTTGGGTACAAGACAAGGGTGTGTTGTTTAAGTGGAGAGGTGACGTCTCCTCCCCTTTAATTTTTGTTAATGCCAGGTGGCTTAGCCTGGAAAATGGTGCTATATTTGGCTAATCTGTGAACTGATTACATGCTTACAAATCCTTACTGTTTAGAAATATTTTGTTGTGGCATGGCCCGCCCTTCAATGCTGGTTACAGACCGGCATATGGCCTCCTGAAAGCTGTGTGGTAATTACAAATTGGCGAGACTAACATGAGCAATGAGAAATTCAAACAATCTGCGTCCAACTTGACATGAGCTGGAGAGGGCAGTATGAATAATTCAAAAGGTGGTGGACTAGCAAGCATGTCTTAGAATGCTTTTTCTTTGTAATTGTATTAACATTCGCCATTTACCGATAATGGTATAGAAGTACCCCGTAAAATGTTTCAAAAATGTATAAATATCAATCGTTTACATCATGCTACAAACATATTATACCGCTTTGGCTACTCATGATATTAGATTGCTGTAAGATCCCCTTCATATGCACGTTTCACACTGAGTTTAGAAATGTACTTCTATTTTTCGAAAGTGTTCAATAGAATAATTATGTGTACCCGATATGGTTATGAGTTATGGAGTAAAGACCATAACAAATGCTCGCAGACTTCTCTGATACGCTATCTCTTCTACCGTATCTGCTAATAAGAAGGCGAGTCTTTTGGTTGGTAATTCGTGAAAACTCTGTTTTTATAAAAAATGTCTTTTCCCTATATTTTCTTGCTTTGCATTCCAGCAGTGTTGTGCTCCTTGCCTAACTACTCATGTGCACACGAGCAATCAGTCCTATTGTAAGACTGTCACAGATTAATAATTTGAATACCCTTGAGACGGTATTTCATGATAATAATTGCAGCCATGAGGTGAGGCTGGCATACGGTGCAGGGAGCGTGCAAAATTTTTGTAAGTTTACGTAAGATTTGAGGAAGATTTGATAGTTTCTGAATTGTTAGTGATAGAAAATGGTAATGATCCCGTATCGGGCACGACCTAAATTTGCACAGGAACAGGCTGGGGGTAAGTGGGGCATTTCTTGTTGCCTTAGATGCGCCACTCCCCGAGGACAATTTCCCCTCGTCAACTCCCTCTCCCTCTCAAGAACATTTGAAATCGCTCTAAAAGTTATAAACGTGTAAGACTTGTCCCTACTATATAATTAATAACTTGTAGTAACAAATTAATTTGTGTGTAATAAAAAATTAATAATCTCATATTGAGAAGAAGAAAACTATTGTTTTGGTGGCAGTCAGAGGTCATGTTAGGTCAACAGAGGTCAAAAACTAAAAATATTGTAAACACCGGCGATATTTCAAGGTAGAAAGCATGGACACTCCATACTTGACATGTGGATGCGTTATAGTCAGAAGATGAACCCTATTGTTTTTGATGGAGGTCAAAGTTCATCTGAGGTCACGGAAGGTTAAACTCCAAAATTGCTAGTAAACACGATATCTCAAGATAGAAATGGAAATTTTTCATACTTGATATATGGGTATATCATACAGCGAGAAACAACTGACCCCTTTGTTTTGTGGAGGTCAGAGGTCATGTCAGGTCAATAGAGGTAAAAACAAAAAAAAAAACTTGTACAGAAGATATCTTAAGGTTGAGAGCATGGATACTTTCATACTTGGCATGTGGATGCGTTATAGTCAGAAGATAAATGCTATCGTTTTTGGTAGAGGTCAAAGGTTATCTGAGATCACGCAACGTAAAACTTCAAAACCTTGGGAATTGCTTGTAAACACGATATCTCAAGATACAGATGATGAATGCTTTTCATACCTAGTATATAGATTTATCATATTGAGAGAAAGAAACCTGTTTTGATGGTCAGAGGTCGCCAGAGGTAAAAAAACAAAAACCTTGAAAACACGATATCTTAAGGTAGAAAGCATGAGCACTTTTTATACTTACAATGCATGTCGATGCTTTATAGTCAGAAAAAGAACCCTATTGTTTTTGGTAAAGGTCAAAAGTTATCTGAGGTCATGGGGGTAAAACGTCAAAAAACTTGGGAATTGCTCGTAAACACGATATCTCAAGACACGAAAGATGGATACTCTTTCATACTTGGTATATGAACTAATGACGTTGATAGAATGAACCCTGCAGTTTTTGGTGGAGGTCAGAGGTCGTGTCAGGTCAACAGAGGTCAAAAACAAAAAAAAAACCTTGTAAAAGGATATCTCAAGGTAAGAAACAAAGATATTTTGGATTCCCTGATCTAGGTAAGAAGAATGGATGTTTTCCATACTTGCCATGTCGATGAGTTAAAGTCAAAAGATGAGCCCTGTTTTTTTTGGGGGGGGGGTTTAAGGTCATTTGAGGTCATCTGAGGTTAAACTGCGAAAACCTTGTAAATGACTTGTAAACACGATATCTCAAGATAGGAATGACGGACACTTCTCAATTTGATATAGATTTATCATATTGAGAGGAAGAAGTTTATTGTTTTGGTGGAGGTCAAGGGTCTTTTGAGGTCACCAGAGGTCAAAGCCCGAAAACTTTGTAATCATGGTATCTCAAGATGGGAAGAACACTTCATATTTGTTTTATAGATTTGTCATGATGTTGAGAGGAAGAACCCTGTCGCGTTTGGTGGAGGTCAAAGGTCATTTGAGGTCATCAGAGGTTAAACTGTGAAAACCTTGTAAATGGCTTGTAAGCACAATATCTCAAGATGGCAATGACGGGCACTTTTTCATATTTTGTACAGAGATTTTTTTATGTTGAGAGGAAGAATCCTATTCTTTTTGGTGGAGGTCAAAGTTCATTTGAGGTCACCAGAGTTAAAAACCGAAAACTTTGAAAACAGGATATATCAATGTAGCATTGATGGACACTGTTCATATTTAGTATATAGATTTGTCAGGTTGACAGGAAGAACCCTATATTTTTGGTAGAGGTCACAGGTCTGTCCAGGTCACCAGAGGTCGAAAACTTAAAACTTTATTAACATGATATTTGAAAATGGGAAAGACAGAAGATATTCATACTTAGTATATAGACTTGTCATGTTGAGAAGAGGGACCCTTTTGTTTTCGGTTTGAGGTCAAGAGAGGTTAAAAACTGAACTTTGTAAACACGACATCACAAGGAAGCACAGACAAATCTCCGTCTTCTAAGACGTTTCTTTTATCGATTTTCCGTTATTTAAGTTTTGGTGGGGTTCAAAGGTCTTGTGAGGGTCAGCATCGTCAAAAATGATGTAGTCAAGAAGTATTAATTCGAGGGATGAATCTCTGTGTAACAAAGCATCCCCCTTCCGGCAAGGAATCACTAAGCCTTTGGGCTTTCTGGTTATATTTGGTATATAGATGTGTTACCGAGCTTTAAGAAAAAGAGAACCCTTCGGGTTTGTTGGAGGTAAGTGTAAATATGAGGGATGAACCGAGTGAGTGCAACAAATCGTTCCCTTTCAACAAGGAATCACTAAGCCTTTGGACTTTCTTGATTTTATCGTATTTGGCATTCGAAGGAGAGGGATGTACGAATAAATCCCGTTCCAAGAACCTCTGCGAAAAGGGTTACATTCCATCCTCAGTGAGGGCTCTGTAACAATTACATATCATGGTTAATACGAAGCACGATTGCGAGCCATTTCACTCAGTACCGTAATTTCCCATTGACCATGAGGTCAAATCCTGCGAAACAGACTTTCTCAATATGTTTAGGTTTGAAACCTAAACCTATTTTCCACAGAATTTGGTGGAAGGAGGTCAAAGTTAATTCAGAAGCACAAATTTTAAAACAACGTTCAGGAATGTGATTGAAGCACCTGTAATGTATCCATAAAAATCGGGAGAGGCTCAAAATACTGGGAGAGGCTCAAGAACCACTCGTCCAACGGGCGAGGTAAGTGTACATGGGCTCTCCATGATGAAAATGTGACTCGCAAATGACAAGATGGCGGGCGGTTTTGTCGAGGCCTGTTTGGAATAATAATTTTAAGAATAAGTGGGAGATCTATATCTCAGAGTGGGTGCGCGAGAAGCATTTTTTAGACTTTTTTCAGCGATATGAGTAATACAGAAGTTAATAAAAGTATCCCTAAGGAGAGGGCTCTTGTCCACCCCCTCCTCACTAAGGGCCTGTCACATATTATACCAGAAATGGTACTTTCCGTGCTTTACGACTTGCATCGCCAAACTTACACAGATCAATGGTGATTAACACCTTTGCCTCGAAAATTTCGGAAGGGGGTGGGGGACCCCGCACCCGCTGCGCATGACCATACGGCATTGGTGGTTTCAATGATAATGGAAGCGTTTGTACAAAGCTATGACAAGCGAGATGTTCTACGGGAGCCCAGAATCCCGAAACAGTATTTAAAGAAAACAGCATTGAGACATTTAATTGAGCCTAATATTTTTCTTTAGTTATTAATGCAGTATTGTTCATTATTCCTTTTCCCAGGTGCTTCTTTCCATAGAGCAGAGTATCGAAACCTTTATCCTGCTCTGTGGTGCTTTCTTTCATGTTTCAGTTTTGTCGATAGTCTTGGACAAGTCCCCTCAACATTTTATTAGTGCGAAAACTAAGGTAGTGTCGATTTTGAAGGTTATAGAGTATATGATACTTCAATAAATCAGTGAAATGTTTTATGGGTAGTTTTTACATGGACATGGCTACAGACACCGACAGTTAAAGTGCCAGGGAAGTAATTTTTATTGGAGGCTGCATCTAGGGAAGCTGTTGCCGGCGAAGCCTTTGACCGCGGGCGCCTAAGGTGCGAAGTCGGAAAATGGGGACTGAGAATCCTCCACGAGTAATTTTTCTTAAATTTGACAGCTTTTGCTGTCATTCTGGACTATTTCTTGAGAAAATCCTGCTTCCCCAGATGTAATTTAAAATGCTAATGAAAGTTTTTTTTTATTTTTTAATTATTTATTTTTTATTTTTTTATTTTTTTTTTACGATGATCGCAAATTTAAGATAGTTACCGTTACTCTATATGTTGACGATGGTGGTGGTTGGTGGGGAAAGTGAAAAACGAGAGGTGTTGGAAATAATTTGCTCAAGCTGTCCTAGAGGAAGTAATGACGAGGCTATTCCACCAGTTTCATTGTGCACAAAAGTAATTAAAGTTATATTATGCTCACGCACAACACGCCGAAAAATTGATCTACAACTGAGATTCCTAATACATATAGGTAGGGCTTGGCATTTTGTTTGCAATGGCCGTGGTGCGTTTAATAACGTACATTGGTACTATCCGTAACCCCTATTTTCAGAGCTTCAAGTCACAATAGTGTTGCTCGTAGGAGCATGTTTTGAAAGAAATTTTACAGTGCCAAGCAAAAGTTTCAATTGTATTAGTTTTCTCTAGGGGTAAGCGCGAAGTCCGCCAAGTAAAATCTTCCTAGCATTTTTATGATATTTGATATTGTTTTCCTTTATTTAACATTGCAAAATTTAATCATAATAGGCTATTGAAATTTCTTTCATTATTTCTCTGGGCTCGCTTTCTTTTGCTCATTATTATTGTTTTTATTTTTCAAGGTCTGGAAAAGTGTAGTGGGTGAAGTGCCCCCTTCCCCCCCTCCTCCCCCGTTATCCTGCCTATGCAAATCACAGTGAGCCAAGCAGTGAATCCATGTAAGTTCTTGCAATGTGCCATTGGCTGCGGTACATCACTCCTACGTGACTGACATTTCTGTACAAATACTTCAACCGTATGCCTTAAAGGGAAATGATGCTTTTAAAATGCACCAATATGGCATACAAAGAACAATTCCTTAAATCATTCATAAACTATTCAGTCTCATCAATAAACTCTAACAGTAGCTTTATCTCCTAAAAATATCATGCATGACAGTTAGTAAGTTAGTAACGGATGTTGCATCATTTGAATTTTTGAAAGTATGGGTGCACAAATTACTTTTGTGCAACAAAGAACCAAATTACTTCCTGTCAGGGACTCATTTCTTGGAAAGAAAGCTACCGCATTGCCTTATTTTGAATTATCTCTCATTCAGTATCAGTTAATATTGGTTTAAAATATATGAAAATTTTCTGCAAAACAAACACAATATTTCCCTTTAATTAAACAATTCCCACATTCATTTTCTGTGTTGTAGTCAAATACTTTTTGCCTGCTTCTTTCTTCCACCTGTGTCCTACATAGCCTAATTTTAAAAACCTCATATCAAAGCCTGTGGCCAAGGAGGGGGGGGGGCAGGGGAAGCATATCCCTAGAAAAAATTTTAGCCTCTTAGAAATTTACAATAGCTGTTGCCTTAACACATTTTAGTACTACTCCCCCCTTAACAAAACATTTTGCCCAACCCCACCCCACCAATTGTCTATCTACAGGCCTACTAATATCCCCTCCCCATACTGGCAAAATCCTGTTATATGAGTAGCATGGAAACAGGGAGCTGGGAAACTGATTTGCCAAATGGAAGAGTGGGATTTACAAACCAGAAAGCCCAAAGGCTTTGTGATTCCTTGTCATAGAAAATGTTGGGACTTTTTGGGGAAATTTTGCTTTTCAACCTCTAAAGACCCCAGGTGACCTTTGACCTCCCCAAAACAAAAAGGGTTCTTCCTCCAACCATAAAGCATCCATGTACCACAAATGAAATCTATCCAGACTTTTTACATTGAGGAATTGTGTTAAGAATGTTCTCACACTTTAACTCCAGGTGACCCTAGATGACCTTTGACCTCCACTAGAAACAAAAGGGTTCATCTTCTCACCATAACGCATCCACATACTACATATGATATCTATCCAAGCTTCCTACCTTGAGATGTTATTTTTACAAAGTGTTCTGCTTTTGACCTATAGAGACCTCAAATGACCTTTGACCTCCACCAAAAACAATAGCGTTCTCCCTCTCAACATAAAAAATCTATACCAAACATGAAGTGTCAGTCATTGCTACCTCGAGATAAAAGTGTTTACAAGCCATTTACAAGGATTACGCAGTTTAACCTCCAGTGACCTTAAATGACCTTTGACCTCCACCAAAAACAATTGCGTTCTTCCTCTCAACATGATAAATCTATATACCAAATATGAAAAGTGTCGGTCATTGCTATCTTGAGATATCGTGATTACAAGCTAAGCCGTCACATACACACACACATACACTACACACACACACAACATCACCATTGCATAGATTCCTTTGGCCTCCCGCAAGGAATCAACAAGAGCCCAATGGGCACTGTGGTTCCTTGCTG
Source organism: Holothuria glaberrima (assembly GCA_009936505.3). Lineage (NCBI taxonomy): Eukaryota > Metazoa > Echinodermata > Holothuroidea > Aspidochirotida > Holothuriidae > Holothuria > Holothuria glaberrima. The sequence goes on along the minus strand of WURT03352059.1, from coordinate 40 downwards.
AATGTAATGAAACTGAGCCAACTACTGAATGAACCAGTAT
>WURT03351948.1:0-23928 GCA_009936505.3 Holothuria glaberrima | reverse complement strand
ACAGACAGACAGACAGACAGACAGACAGACAGACAGACAGACAGACAGACAGACAGACAGACAGACAGACAGAGTGAGGGTGGCGGATCACAATAGCTCAAACAGCTCTTAGAGCTGGTTTGAGCTAAAAACTAATAATAATGCAAATCAAATCCAAACCTTTCAATATTGTCTCATCTTGTTTAACTACAGTGCTCAACTTGAAACCACTTGAAAACTTAGGGACAATTTCAGCACTTATGTGAGCAGGCATTGTGTGTTCCTCAGGGGGTGATGTGAAGTAAGGAATCTTGCCGCTGGAAAGAAAAGATTTCAAACAATATCAGATATCAGTGATAGCATTGTATTTCTTCCAGATATTTGAAGTACTTTGCATTGTGTGAATGTACCAATACCTAGGCAATTCTATCGAAGGGGCAGCATATAATACTCTTAACCAATGGAAACGTAATGTAGGAATAATCCTCCCAGGTAGGTAGAGCTATACTGTAGGTAACTTTCAAATCCCCATTGAACACCTGGGTAAAGAGAGGCCATTTTGAGATAAAGCATCTTGTTCAAGGGAAAATATGTTAGACTCACCCTCCAGGGATCAAATTTGCAATCTGTGGATCACAAGTGCTATGCCGAAAGCAAATGTTCATTATCCTCTCTTAATGCATTGTTCTCTGTTCAAATTTGCTATGTGACATGGATACTGAAATGGTAAATATGTCAGAAGAAGGGGAAGGGTTAAGGAAGGGGGGTATGTTGGAAGATTTGTGGAAGCAATAGTAACATTATAAGTATGAGTAACATTTTTCAAGTCTGTTTGGTTCCTACTAAATAAATGGCTGGTTTACACTGCAACCAATTGGTTGTAAACTGGGCCGTTAAACCTCATCTAACTAACTACCTACACTGCACACAGAAAGGACACGGTAATATCCTGGTTAAAAAATAGGTTCTTTGAGGAAGTTTTTTTACATGATGAGGGACTAATACAATTGTTCATTCTAAAGCCCTAGCACTGAATGGTTAAGATATTACATAACCAACCTGTTCCAATCTTGAAGAACTAATTTTGCAGTGTGTTTTATATTTGGTAAGCCCTTCTTTTTGAACTGCCCTTTCTTCTGTGACATAAGTCCAAGAAATTCTTCAGTAGTGGAAAACTGTGGTAGCTTATACAACAACATCAGCTGCTCTCGGTTGCATTTTTTTAAGATGGCATCGATCGGTGCTACAGGGTCTCTTATTGTATCCATCTGTGTTGTATAAAAAACAAAATGGTACTGGAGCTTAGAAAGTTTTAACTGATTCATTGCATAAATACTGCACAAATTTGGTCCCCGAAACAATCGCCCCTAAAAATATGCAAGTAATTAAGTGATATTCATTATGTTACAAAGTTTTGTATCAATACTGAAAATAGCCAGTATTACCAATAACGATATTTCAGTTCTCAATTTCGGCCGATACCGATCTGATACCCATATTTGGGAAATAAGCATTCTGCATGCTAACCATAGGCTACCAGGCACCATAACTAAGTGCCATTTCATCTTGATGCAATTATATGTTGGAAATGATGTTTAAAAATACTCAAATCGTGTACCATTTTGATGACAAATAGGACAACAAATACCATATACCAATACCATAGGTAATATCTGCATTTAAGTCAGATTTCCACAATACCTATACCAATACCAATACAGGAAGAAAATAGAGAACATCCACTGATTTCTTATACATGGACATGGCATATTGCACTAAACGTCCTATGTGTAAGTTGTCGCCACTGTACGTACTCACGAGAAGGCTTACCAATATGGCTGCCTGCTATCAGTCTTGTGTGTAAAAGTTTAGACTTGCTCAAGTTGCGCAGTATCGACAGATTGTGTGAGAAACTTGTAAAATCTTCGAAAGAATGCAAGCTCGGGTCAAATTCAACAAATAGAATGAAGGACAGTGATATTGTTCTTCCATCCATGTTTATATTTCGTCTGAACTGTTTCTGTATCATCGTCAAATTGGGCAAACAGTGGTAGCCCGGCGGCCATCTTGGTAAGCCTAAATTTGTTCGAACGGTGGCGGCCGTATTGGTCATGTGATCCTCTGTCCGTATATGAGAAGTCCATGGGAACATCGGCTGATACCCATGGTGAATACTGATAATCTGTCCATCACTAGTTACAAACAAGTCACACATTAATTAGGGACACCACCGATCCTATGTGAAAAGACTTGGGATCTTTCTTAGGAAAAAAATTAAAGACTTTTCAAGCCTTGGTAAGAACCAAAAAAATTTCTGAAAGCCATCATACATTGACCCTATTTGAACAGTACTTCAGTAATTGAAAAAATTGATTACAATTAAAAAGAACTCCTAGCTGTTTCTAAAATGCTTCCCCTCAATGAAACTTTTCCAACCTTACATGATCATCTTGTGCAAAAACCAGATTCACATTATGCAAGGTTTTTATCAGACTCACTACAATGCACTGCTTGTATACACTGAGTTATCAATGTCAAAAATATGCTTTGTGATAGGGGATAAAAATAAGGATATTGATAACCAATTTAATCCATATAAAACACTGTCCTCTGTTATGCAGTGAGTGCACAAAAACCTACTTGATACATACTACAAACATTGTTGGTAACATTTTAAATTTATACTATTACATCATTTCTTTCATGGTGCTATTGTATATGTGATCAACTTCTCTGTTTACAAATAATACCTTACCTACCTTCACACAATTCCTGAGTACCATGGTAACTTCATTATTTGTCTTGGCAAGTACGACACCAGGACAGTCTAAAAGTTTGATATTCTTAGCCATCACAACTTCCTGCATTGATCTGGAGGGAGAGATTTCAGAGAACAAAACTGAAAACAACAAAGTTACCTGAAATCCAATTTTTAGCATGTAAATAACCTGGAAAGATCAAACAGTTGGACATAAAAAGCTTTGCTGTGACAAAAAAAAACAAGCAACTAGTACATGCTGTCAAAGAATTATTCTGACACAACTTTATTTTTGATATTTCAAAGAGAAACTTTAACTACCCAATTTGGTGTATTTGGGTATAATCCCTATGTCAGACAACGGCAGCTCAAGGACAGTCACTAGAAACTCCACTTTCCAGGTGTCTTTACAAACAAATTATGGTACTATACTAACAGTTATATTTACTTGGAAATCATATATCTTTACTTTGAGAAAGGGGCAATCAATCCATACCACCCTTTATATAGAGTGTGTATGTTCCAGAAATTTTATGAGATCCCTACAGTATTTGCTAATCATTTATCACCTCATTTCACAATGAAAAACTATTAGCTCTTGTTACCATTGTTATGCATATTTTCAATTCAGGGACCACAGTGGAAAAAGGTCTGCTGGACAGACTTTTCTCTGTTATCCTTACACCTTGTGTCTTTTGTATGTTTCATGGTATAAATAAATTAAATCAAATCGAATCCCACATTCTCCTTCCCTCCAGCCTGGTTGGTGTTTGTATCAGTGAAGGGGTTTGGACTTCAGGGCATCTAATGGGGCCTTGGCACTCATTTGCTCTTTAATCTGTTATGATATTTGTAGAGAGATGATAAAATTTCTGGAACAAACACACTTTATATAAAAGGACAGTATTACTCAGATACGTACTTTGTAACTCCTGGAGTATCTCCAACTGAACAAGCCTTTTTTCTTTTCAAGCTGTTGATTACACTGCTTTTTCCAACGTTTGGAAATCCTGCAAACAGAGTAGTAAAGATATTTCAGTAGCTACGTTCAACTTGAAAGCAAAAATACCAACTTTTTATTAATTCCACAAAATCTGTAAGAAAGACAATAGTTGAAATAAAGCAAGAATGCAATGTCAATTACTAATTCATCACAACCTCTTCACTGAAGTCCCCAATATAAAATGCTGCCTTAATGTCTATCACAGTTTTTATTCAGGAAATACCCCCGTTGTCAGTTGGATATACACCTCCACCTTCAAACCCATTCTTTATGACGCAACTGAAGATAGCGTGTCTACTACAATATTAAACAATTGCCATTTTATATCTTAGAGGGGTAAATCTCTCCCCTTAGACCCCTTTCCTAAGCCACCAAATGGCTAAAGCCCTGATGCATTTGGTTCCCAGAAAGGAGACCCTTTGCTTTCTATTGATTTAATTAAATCCTGTTACAGTAATGTATAAGCAACAAGGCATACCTGCAGCCCCTGCAGCTTGGCTGGGGCAGCAATAGTTTGGATGAAGTTTTTACATGTTGTTCCCCACAAACAGGAAGCTTAGTTTTTTCTCCATTCACTTAACCCTGCTATTGCAATTTGCAAAGAAAGAAAGCATACCTGCAGCCCCTGCAGCTTGGCTGAGGCAGCTGCAGCTTTGCAGAGGTTTTGACATGGTGCCTAAATCTTGGGAATCAAAATGAGTTTGTAAAATTATTCATGGGATCATTTCTTCTCACCTACAACACCCACAGATATAGAAGTCTTGATGTCTGCACTCCTGCAATAGTTGTTTAAAAGCTTGACAAGAGCAGTTGCTCCCAGACATTGCCTAGTGTACAATACGTGATCTGGCGTTGCTTCCAGACTATACTTGAACTGGGACTGGAAAATAAAAAGTGGTACCATACACTTAACATTTCATTTTAGTAACATTTGTTGTGAGGTTACAGAAGAAGAAACTTACAATTATCCAAACAAGTATTTGTGTCCAATGTGAAGTGAGAAATTCTGATGCAGAGATAAAACTTTCACAGATTCCTTTCATCCAAATCATTTTATAGGCAGTTACCCTACCAATTAAATTGTAAAATCTTGTAATTCAGGAAATCTTGATACTGTAATGGAGATTATCAACATGATTTCACCTATGCAGTAACCTAGCTGGAAGAAGGGCTATGGATAGGGGTTTATGTTGGCAAAACTAGCAGGCCCCACCACCAAATATTTTTACAGAATCACAAACAGATTCAGAATGGTTTATGCTATACACCTTCAAAACTTCACAAGAAGTACAAGATTCTACGGAGAATGAAGTGTGTGAAGCTAATCAAAAGACTGTTACAACATACTACCAAAGGTCATGAAGCAAGGGCTAAATCATAACTGACAATTTGATTAGCAAAGATGCTGAGCTGTGTTGGCCATGTGTATTGAACATGTTTATGTGTGGGAATTTCCTTCATAGATCTGCATACCATTTGAGATTTTCAAATGTTTAATCTCAAACAGATTTTTTCAATTTGTTACCTGCACATAGGACATGAGCATAATAGTTTTTGGGAATTTCCCTCCTCTTTGCTGCATTGTCCACTTACCAAATTTTTACTCTGTGTCTGAGTTGAAGCTTTAAATGCTATTGTTGGAAGCTCATTCCTCAAATATTTCAGCCATTTTTCAACGACTGGCCTTGGCACAAGATCTGCAAAAGCAACAGAGTGAGTTATTAAAGTGTAATATGACTAACATAACAACACAATACACAGAAACTAATTGGTCAAACTATTAGTTGTTAATGCATTTCTAATTTTAAACAATAACAAATATATTTTTTTGCTTAACAACTGAATGACAACTCAGACAGTTTTAGTGACAATGTTTACAATTTAAAAGAAAAGAATAAGCCGTTCCTTCAACCCTATATATTGAAACACCAGTTGGAGTAAACTTATCTCTTATTTCAATCACAAGCATATTTAATGATGTTCCAAAAGATGGATATCACATATCTAATCAAGGAGGTTTTGTATAATTGTGTCAATTATGTGACAAAAATGTTGTCACAAATTTTTAAGAGCCATAAATAAGTTAGTATAAAAGGGTGTACTAATTAAAATGCAGTCACTGCATTTCCCCTTTCAGAAAATCGGTCCTAGACAGCACTGCAACATTTTCTTATCAACAAGAATGAAATAGTACTGGCATTGATATGCAATAAATGCTTAACACATATCAAAGTTGGTTAGTGATAATGCCACCTTGATTAGCAGTTATTAAAATCAATGGTTAAAATACAATATTTACACCTGTAGGCAGAGTATGAGAAAGTACTGACTTGCAACTATTGCAAAGCTGAACTGAAATAAATTCTCATCCAGGGTTTGCTGGGTTCCAACTTGCATTACCTGTGCGACCATTTCATCCCCCTCTCCAAGTTAGCCACCACATATTACTTCCCATTTTTCAAATATATTTAACTGTTTCTAGTTCACTCTGTTACAAAACAAGCTGAGTCTGTCTTGATACATAAATATCTTTCTCGTAAGTTTAATAACATTCAGTATTTAAGCCAAAATCCATAAGATAACGAAATAAAATCAATGTACATACCTATTTTATTTAAGAGCAGGACCAGTTTCTTCTGACCCCCAGATGACATAATTTCCTTCTCTAATTCAATGCAGCGAGTTCCAAGTGGGTCCCTTGCATCCAACACCTCAATCAGGACATCTGCAGCATCTACAACTTTCTTTACCTCTTTAAAGTAAGCCTTCCTGGATGAAATCAGGTCCTTACTTCCTGCTGAAGCATCTACACCACTTTTTCCCTTCTGAAAAAAATGTATTTCAAAATTTCAATGTTAGTTTTTGGAATTTATATTATCCCATATTTTCACTACAGTAGATTCCATACACTGCTGATTTTTACTGACTCATTTAAATTTTGTAACATGCATACATCTTTGCTTTAAGCACAGCTACAAGATAAGCTTCACACTTTACTTTCAAACTTTTCAAGATATGCTATAACTACATAATCACATCACAGAACTTAAATTGGCCGGTTGATCACTTTTCATATCTTAATGGGGATTTTCTAAACTGTCAAAACGGCCAAATTGTATATAGATTTAAAACAGCCAAACAGCAGGTTAAAACTGCTTTAAAGAAACACATTCAACACATTGTTGTGAACCTTGATACACTTAAAAATATTGAAATAATCAACACCTTACAACCTCGCCATGGTCATGCCTGCCCTCCATATCAAAATAAAATCTTTTCAGAATAGTACTATGTCAAAGCTTGGTGTTATCAAAAATTTCTGTAGGTGTAACATATCCAAATTTTAAATCTGGCAGCAACCAGAATTTGCCACGTACTACTGTACCTATGAACTGGCCATATAAAGTCTATGGTTATCAACTCATGATCTGTTGACAAGATAATTTTCATGAGACTGTTTTCCTACAATATTTCTTTGAAGCTACAGTAAATTCACTAGTTTTCAACAAAACTTCATTTAGAAAGCAAAGAAACCAAACATATTTAGGAATATCCCCAGAGTTCCAAATATAATTGATAACTGCACTTTGATTGGCATTCATTCAAACTATACAGTTTCACTCTGGTTGGTCAACAATGAATTGTACAGTCAGCTGTGTTCCCAATTTAGCTCACACACACACTGTGTTTGACAACATTGCCTTGAGCAATTTAAACTCAGTGCAGGCTACTGTGGCTTTGGCTATAAGAGGTGTGATAAAGACAGGAGGTTTGGTAGATAGAAGGTAACTGGTAGTGAGAATTGTTACTGTCTGAGGTGAGACTGGAGTACCTTTAATACACAATATAGTACAAATAAAAGTTATTATGGACTTATTATTTTAACAATGTACCTTTGACTGAAACATCTGCTGTTTTTTCTCTGCATTCCTCCTCATCCTCTCTAAAGGTGACATCTTCTTTTTGTTTGCCTTTTGAGTCTGTTTCTCTTCTGCCAGCTGAAAAATAACAGAAATGAACAATGTTGTATGGGCTTAACAAAAGGGTACCTATGAACCCAAACAAAAGCTTCTAATAGTAACTTGCTGTGAGTGTGTGTGAGTGATTTTTTTTCTCCTTGTTTTTAGTAATGTCTTGATAATCTAAGTGTAATCAAATACTGTATACAGAACCTTAAATAAGACACACTTTAATAATGCCATTTAAACTTTGAAAGTGGAATTAATTGCTACTAATATATTGTGATCCATGTGGACATAAAATGTCTGATCTTCTATTTGAGCATACACTGTTACACACTCTTAAAATATATCTATCTACTGGTGTCCACTTTTTAAATTTATCTAAAACAGGGCATTTCCAGTCACATTACTTACAGTACACTATGACTAAATTGTCACACTGTTCCACACATTTATTCTGTGACCTTAGGTCTTATACAGGATGCAAGCTTTGGATAATCTTTTTTTCATCATGTTCAGACTATCAACCTCTACCAATGCCTTTCCTCACAAGATTCTGAAGGTACAATACTATCTTCAATTACTGACAGAGCTTTCTTTGTCAAAAATTAGGAGAAATTGAGACCACAAAGTGTGAATTTCAATATTGAAATCACTTGTGGCTCTTCGATTAATTCTAGAAGGTGCATTCTCAGACATGGGTCAGTTACTGTAGCGAAGGCCTCAGTGCAGGTGCAGTTTCCAAGAGTATCAACATGCACAGAATTATACCACGATGCTGTTTCCATAAATACACATTAACAGTTCCAACTTTCTCTCCTTGAGTTTGCTCCATAGCCTATCTTAAAGGTTCTCCAAACCATGCCCTCCCCACCCCTCCAAAGTATTGGTGGACTCCCCTGATTTACTTTGCCAATTGGCCAGATTCATTCAAAGAACAAACAGAAAAGGTGTTTCACAAGCCAAAAATTTCCCATGACTGCAGAATTCTTTGTTTCATGCAACACAAAAAGTGGCAAGTACTGTACTGCCAACTTTTTCAGGATATAATAAATCATCCTACCACTGATAGACAGGTTTAAATACTGTACCTTCATTTTTCTCTCCTCTGCCTCTCTCAAAATAGCCTCCTTAAAAGGAGCAATATTTGGAATTCCTGGATCTTTCTTTCCTTTCCTCAAAGGATTCTTCTTTGCTTCTTTCCTTGTCTTTCGTTTATGTTCCTTGACCTAACAGGACAACCATGTGAGAAGAGCATAGTCAAGGTATTATTAATAATAAATATCGATAACAATAACAATGATAACAATGATGATAATGATTAAGTGATAATATGAATAACAGTTCATGAATAAAAATACTAACTGATAAGAATTGAGAATAAAGCTACACCAAAGAAACTTAAGAGAAACCTCCAACAGACACTAGATACCAGTAATGCATAAATATCAGGTTTGAAAAAATGTTCATTTCCTACTGTAAGAAGGAGGTCAAATTTTCCAAAAAGGCAAACTTTTTCCTCCCATTGCCAAAATGTTTACCGGGAAGGACCTTTCCCACTTTTATTCTCGAAAGATGAATATATATGCATAGCAGAATGACTATTGCTGCTTCAAACAGTACTGTATCATACATTACTTTATAATTCACTATGAATTTCAGTTAATAAATCTTTAAGGAATTTGTGGGCATCTTTTGGCACGATGATGCTGGTGTTTTACATGGATCTGGCAAAATGAAAACTACTGTACACAAAATTACACAAAACTAAAGCACAATCATCAAGTGCTGTATGTAGACCTACAGAATAAGACATCCCTATATCTCTAAATACAATTGTTGACTAAACTTTGATTAACACTAATCCAAACAATAGCTTAACTCTGGTTGGTCAATGAGTAGGCTACTACAGTAAGTGCAGTTGCTGCAGCCAGTTGTGTTCCCCATAGTGCTCACACACAGTGTGTGGATAAAATCTCAGAAATTACTCTTACAGTAATTCAGTGCAGGCTACTGTAGCTTGATATGGGAGCTGTACTAGAGAAGAGCTTTTTGTTTAAGTTGGACTTTTGCTAGTTAACCATCTACTACATTAAATGTGAAAGATTTTCATCGCTTATTCCATGTTCGTTACTGTTGTTCCTCAAAAGGATGCCTTGGATGCAAGTGACAGCAATCCCAATATTTGCTGTGTACCACTATGTTATTGAGGATTTAGTATCCTACACACAACCAAAATAAAACAAAACGGTTCCACTGCTGTAACAGCACCAGTTTAGACTGGCGGTATAAGTAATAGAAAAGCATATTTCACCTTTTTCTGGATTTTATACTTCTTGCTTAAGGTGAGCCTCTTGCTCTTCATTTTACCTGAAAGAAAAAAAATATTTTATTCACTCTGCTGTTCTTTTCACACTCTTCTGCCTGATACTGATTTAAAAGCCGTTAACAAGAACAATTATTAGAGACTCCAAAAATAACCCAGTTGGTAAAGCCACCCCCTAAACATGCATTACATTTGCAGAAGACCCTCAAAGAACTACGGTATAAGGATTATATTTAGCAAGTGTCAGAACAAAGATTTTCGTATACGAGGCCACTTTCTTATTAAAGAAGGCCTTGCATGTTTGCCATTGCCTGCAGTGATACAGTACTTACACTGTACCTGTAGATCTACACAGACAACCTAAGCTACTGCACACATGTCTCTGCAGTTGATCCACAGTATTCATACAATGAGAAGTACAGGATATTAAAATTCTTTCCATACTTTTTCTGGGAAAGTACAGTACTTACAATTGCTTTGCTTGTTCAGTGAAATTGTGTTATGCATGGGAAGTCTTAAGGGCAATAGGTAGTTGCCACAAAATTTACTTTGAAAAATCAGCAAACTCTTGCAAATCTCCTCGTAGTGCATTACAAGCACCTCTGAAGACATTTTGAAAAAACATTACAAACAAGAGGTAAAGCAAGGAGAAATTCTCACTGAATTTGACAATTCACCATAAACACAAATATTGTCACATGATCAAAATAGGCTATTCATGAACTAGAGTGACGGCAAACTAACTCTGATTGGGGTGACTGCATTTTCCCTTTAAGACTTGTGGGGGGAACTAGAGTCAAGGGTCAATAATTTCGAGGACTGTTGTCACTTGTGTGACAATATGGACCCATGTGAGAAATCAAGTTTTCTTCCTCCAGGCTAGAAGGGCAAGCACTATGCAAGCACAGCTGTGTTTCATCGTCTTTTCAGGGTGTCCCAAAAAAAAATATACAGTTTCATTACTTTTTCACGGTAATTTATACCTTTTTTAAAATTTGTATCTAATTCTTGTTTTCTAAATTCTAGGGACATAAAAGTTCTGTTTGGCAGCCTTTAATGACTTATGAAAATGTCAAGGCTGACTATTCACCAGCGTTCGAAGGGTATGAATTTTGGCACCTGGAGAAAAGTGCCACCAAAGTTCAGCGCCAGTACTGTGCACATTTTGGTCTTCATCATCGCCATGCACCAACAAGGATAACAATTCAACAGATTGTAGGAAAATATTCTACTGAAGGCAGTATCCATGACCAGAATAAGGGCCACTGTGGTACAGTAGGAGGAGAACCAGTCGTTCTCGCGACAACGTGGACATTGTAAGAGACGCTGTTGCTCCAAGTCCAAGAAAATCTGTGCGGCGACTTTCCTCAGAGACAAACATTTCTAGAACATCAGGGCACCATATCCTTAGGATGGACATCAATTTATTTCCTTATAAACTCCAGACAGAAACTGAGCTGACACAACAACAGAAAGCTGAACTGGTAGAATTTGCTAGATGGCTTTCAACCAAATGAGAGGAGAATGAAGACTTCTTAAAGAAGTTGCACATACATGTCTGACAAATTTTTGTGCAGCATTGTGAACAAACAGAGTATATCGGGTATTGGGGAACGGAAAATCCTGGTGACAGGCGAAGGGAAAAGACCCCTAGATCCGTGTTGAAAGTCACAATATGGCTAGCTATTGGATGATATGGGATTATTGGCCCACATTTCTTTGAAGATGAACAAGGTCATGATACTACCAGTGCCGTCAATTGAACTATCGTGAAATGATGCGGGAGTTTTATCTCCCTAGGCTTCATGCCCGGGTTCGCAGGAGGAACAACCTGATTGGTATGAGAATACAATGGTTCCAGCAAGAAGGGGCACTGCCCCACACAGCCAGAGAAATGAGATAATTTCTGTGGCAGCATTTTCCAGATCAGCTAATCTCCCTCCACCAGGACGTTAAATGGCCTCTGTACTCCCCTCGACCTCACTCCTCCAGATTTCTTCTTGTGAGGGTACCTCGTTTCTTATGTCATCGCCGGGATCTCTGGATACGTATAATATTTAAAAAATAAGAAACAACTGGTAGAAGGCTAGCTAGGTCAACCGTCATTTCCTAGCAGAACATATCCCAGGGGAAAAAGGAGTCAGAAAATTGTCTTATTTTCGATCCAGGCATCATAATCTTGTGCTTTTTTTTTATTAATCTTAATAGTTTTGGGCCAAGGAAGAACATATCGGAAGGAGTTCTGATATGATTCTGATTTGAAGTATATCATGAATTCTTGGGTTTTTGGCCTAGGCTATACGTAGCCGTAACACTAACTGCCCCTATGGTTCGAATTTCGGTTGTGCCCTATATACTATAGTATAGACGTAATAGGCCTAGCCTAGTAGTACTTCTCAACGGGGAGAATGTTCACCAAGGCGATGTTGTGAAGGGCGACTTTGCAAGGGGTAACTTGACTGGCAACCCCTACACACCAGCAAGTAGGCCAGTGTAGGCTACAATCTTGGACAAAACTGTTGGAACACCTCCCACCATTGTACTATGTACAGTATGATGTGAACGATTTATGAAACCCCCATCCCCCCGTTCAATGTTGTGCACGAATTAAAAACCCCCATCCCCCTGTTCAATGTTGTGTCCAAGCAAAAGCAGTGCACCCTGAATTGAAATTATTATCTCCAACATTGCACGGGGGAGCGGAGGTACTGGGTGTTCCAACGAGTTTTGTCCAAGATCGTAGCTCTGTTGGCCAGTTACCCTAAGTATAGAAGTCCATTAGCATGGTCGTCACTGGACTGTGCTGCGTAGCTGTATGACTCGTATGACTGGGCTATGCCTACAGTATGAGTATGACAACTTTATAAAATTATAGGCTACGTTTTTCAATGGTTCGACAATCTTATTTTATAACAAAAATGCTAGAGTAAACTTACGTGGGCGTCCCTTCTTCACCATTTTGGATAAGGAGGGTTGGTTCTTTCTGGGCTAATTAGTTATCTTGTGGAAGCCGGTAGAAAGGCTACAGGCTGCAGTCAACACGTTTTCTAGAAATGTAGTACTAGTGCGAGCGTCACATTGGCAGTAACACTTACTTCGTAATATTGCAACATATGACTACACTGTACAGTGCATAATCTAGGCTACGTGTTTTCTGTGTAGGCCCATAACCATATGCAGCAAAGTTGCAAAGCATACTACACGTGAAAGTTCGACTTGACTAAGTCCTCCTCTAGTATTGCTGAAGGTAGACTACGCAGACTATATGTCATCGGTGGCAAATCATATGATCACTGCACTACGTTAATTAAGTGTTGTAAACAAGTTACGTTACTCGCTCGCTAACGTTAGTTCTGAATACTAATAAATGAAACGGTGTGACCCATTACAGCTTGGTGCATGGTGTTGAAAACTTTGCAAGTTGATTTGATGATCAAGAACGACAACGGAAGGGTGGAGCCTCCAATTGAAGTGATGGTAGAATTATAAATCAATATAAAATTTAAAATGAGGGGAATTTGATGCAGAAGATTCCTGAAACTAAATTGCAAGGCCTAGCCTACTTAAGACGTAGTGTACTTAATCGTTACTAGGTTAGCCTGTGTCAATGTGTGCGCCAATCTTGGCTACAGTCTGCTTTATAATTATAGGCTGGGGCATTTAGAGCGTGAGTAGGTTTCATCTGTTTCTGCTGTCTGCTCATAGTCCGATAGGTTGCCAGTCAAGTCACCCCCTAGCAAAGTTGCCCCTCACAAAGTCGCCCCCTAACAAAGTTCCCCTTTACAAATTCGCCTCCTAACAAAGTCGCCCCCTCACTCAGTTCGACAAAGTGGTCACAGCAAAATTCATTTCTAAATAATTAGCCAAAGTAAACACAATAATATCAGATGAAAAGATCATTGTGTTAATTAGCCCATATCAAGTATGATGGCACGACCTAACAAGGCTTTTCTAAGAAAGTTTTCATTTTTTGCAAAACAAAGAAAAAGAATGTGAATCTGTTTGTACCTGCAAATCTTTTCGCAGACTTGATCTTATTTGCGAGCTATAAATCTTTACCACAGAATTTTTCTACCGAGAAATACCAGTACATCAAGTTCAGAGTTTACAGCTTAAGCCTAAGATTTTAACGAACCTAATAAGGCCAACAGGCACTGTTTGCAATTTTTGTACAGAGCTCTATGTACAGGCTTAGTGTAGGCAGTTTGCGCATTAAATCTGAGGCTGCATTGCCTTGCGTGTGCATGCTAGAAACATATAACAGGTTCACTCCATTCCATTCCATTGCATTTATTGATTTTTCCACAACTTGAAGTATTGTACGTACATAAATTTTGCAAGAGAGACTGCGGTGCGTGTACTGCATCGAAAATTGAGCTGATTGTGACAGCAGCTATAGACACGCATTGTTGGTTGGATCGATGCAGGAGACTTGAACGTGGCCTTGTTTGGTCATGTCACTACCTACACACTTCTGTTGCTGTTTTTACGTCATTATCACCTTTAGTGTTTGGCCTAGCCTAGGCCTATGTACAGTGTTTTTGAAACTAACATCCTTGTGAAAATTTTGAAGTTGTTTATTTTTTTTTTTTTTTTGAAGCTGAAAAAAATAAGTTCTGTAATTTTAATACTAAATTTAAGATTCAATAAGATGTAAATTTGTTGACAATCCTGTGAAAAGTATATCTCGCCAATGTCGATCAGTTTCGTACAAAGATGCAGGAGTATGTACTGTACCTACGTACATACGTACGTACGTATCTACATAAGTGCAGTAGGTATGAGCAAAGTGTGTGGGATTTATACATACAGTATGACTGTAGGTACGTAGTGTAGTATATGACAGAGGCATACATAAATAGGCTATTGTACAAAATGATGCATGAACAAGGACTGAATGATTATCTTTTTTTATCTATTAGCATTTTTTTTTTTACATAAATTCATTTTGAAATGTTATTTTTGCCTGAGGAGATCTCGCTTAATACCGACCTTATTGACTGAGAGGGGGGCGACTTTGTCATGGGGCGACTGCGAGGGGCGACTTTGCTAGAGGGGGACTTGACTGGTCCCCGTCAGATAAATGGTTTACTGACAGGGCTTACAGTTACACCCCGCATGAGCACCTAACGTTACAGTAGGTCATAGCCAGGCCTGTCGACTGACATTACTTAGATGTGTAAACTGAAGTATGAACAATGATCTGGTGGCCTACATTACTGCTTTACATCCCTAGGTGTTTTCAGATTGTCAGTGGTACTGTTTAGGCCTACATCAAACACTGACTGCACATGAAGTCATGTACACAATTCTGAAGATCTTCGGCATAGTCCAAGGGAATATCTTGATGTAAGGAGTGACCACTCAAATCCGCATACAGCTAACTGAGCGTATTACAATAGGCCTATATTTTGTACAATTTTGCAAGTGCTGAGAAATTTTTCTGCTACAGGCCTAATATGGTTCGACTTTATGATGTATCACAACATTCAGTTTTACATAGATGTGATTATTTCCTGCTAAAATATAGAAGAATGTGTGTGAAGTTTTTGCTTCCAGCATGTTGAGTGACCATCATACCGTACTAGGCAATGCAATTTTATACTGTGCTATGAAAAACACTCTTTTGTTGGTGTGTGAATTCTAGCTAACACCTCAGCTGCTCAGCATAACAAAGTTTACACAGGCTCAGCTTTACTTATGTGTTGGCTTTACATGAAATACACCCTGGGGTTTGCATGCATGTGTTGATCATGGGTATTTTGGAATTTGAGTGACATATGGCGCATAACCAGGATTTAATTCCCTCAGGCTGGAACAGCTAAGAACCAGGGTTAAAGTTTTATTACCATGGTATGCGAATGTACTCAGTTCAGAAGGTGAGCTCTATTTCGGGTGAGGTCTAGGGCATTTGGAATCACCAAGGTCATACTCAGAAAATGTTGTTAACAGATATTTCAAGGTTCAAAGCATGGATAGCATACTTTTCATGCCTAGTATGTGGATGTGTTAGATCAAAACCTGTATTGTTTTTTCGTAAAGGTCGTTTAAGTCCACTGAGCTTACTCATTTGAATTCAGACTGAAACTTTTTTTAACGATGCTTGAAGGTAGAAACCATGGATGTACAGTACTGTAGTATTGTATGCAAAGATCCCAACCATCTTAGTTGCAACCAAGACTGTTCTGGTTTGGACTGTGGTGACCCAGTGTCCTGCCAGTTTGCCTAAAAATTGTCTGTTTAAAAAAAGGAGAAAATTAAGTTGCTGTGCAACTATAAGAGAGACAGTTGTGTAACTGAGAGAGTACTACTGATGCCATTTGAACTGTACAGCATGTGGTCTGTTGACAAGGGGGATGATCCGATCCTAGATGCCAGCTTCAAGCTGATATTGCTTTCAGAATGGCAAGACATGCCAATAGTTGTTTTGATTGATCCAAATTGGTCCATTACATTGAGTTGAGCACCAAGCAAGAACTCATCACTTTCCCATATGGAACTGTAATATATATATATATAGGATCTAGTTGGAGTTAGATGAGTTGATTTTTAGGGGTAGGGCCAGGTGGGGGTAGTGAGGGTCTGGGAAATTTTCCTTTTTCATCACATAGAGTATTCTGTATACTGCAGTCAAGCATATGTTATTCCTGACTTTCAAATCAGATCATCTTTCAATAAAAAAAAACCCAGTTATCAATTTGATATGTGCAATAAAAACCAAAAATTCTCAAATTTTGTCTATGGAAACTCACTGAAATTTCAGAAGTTTTCTAGTGGAAACCAAAAGTTTCCAATAAAATCCGAACTTTTTGCATGATCCACAAACCAAAAATTTTGTTTTTGTCCCCTAGCAACCCATACTTTTGTCAGGGCCTCAAGCTGCTGGCCCCTTATGAGTGAGCTTAACCTCCCTCCCATCAGGCAGGTCTAGACACCACCATCTGCAGTTTATTGTGGTGTCAAGACCTGCCTGATGGGAGGGAGGGTTAAGCTCACCCACAGGGGCGCCAGCAGCCTGAAGCCCCAACAAAGGTGTGGGTTGCTAGATGATCTTCTCTCGTCTACATTAAATATTTCCTCATCAGTTAGATTGTGTAATAGATGCATGTCCCAGATTGAAGGGTCCAAGTCTTAGAAGTGCCTTAGTTTGAAGGGCCCAAGGGTTGCAAGGTTGTGTTGTGTATGTGAAAGAAATACAGTATAAAGAGAGGTTGTTCTGTTGGAGGTCATATGTCTAGTTACCAGAGATCAAGCTCTGTACTGTACATAGACTTTTACACATGGTGTTTCAAGTTTGAAAGTATGGATGCTCTTTTGCACTTTCAAAGTTTGTATATATATTTGGATATGTAGGTTAAAGTTCATATGGGGGTTACCAGAGCTAGGTTAGTTCTATGGTCTAATATGTAATGATTGCTGGCTATCCTTTTCCAAAATTACTGAGTCATCACACTTCATAATATTTATGCTTGATTTCATAAAAGAAAATGTTCTGTGTGTATGTTCCTAGATTGCCAGGTGCCAAACAGTGTTTAACTTCAAAATAGGCATGGCTCCTGTAGTCCTATAGACCGTACTCCAGTCAAAACTACAGGAATCAACCTTGGAAGGCTCACATACATGTACAAAGTTAGTCCCACGTTTTGCAAAACTCTAATGTACACATGATATGGTGAACATAAATTTTATGACCATTTTTGTCATGCATATTTTAAGAGAAAGAAATGAGTACAGTAGGATTTCCAATCTGGAAAGGGGGAAATACTGTAGAATGAACTGCTGGACTAGATGTTACAGTATCTAAATTTATTTTTGATCCCCTTTCACACACGTATTCCAAGTTAATTTCTGGTAGAAACTATTAATTTAGAAAATCATTGTGTCAGTGTAGATTCAGCTATACAACATATGATTAGAGGAACCAGAATAAGCAAAAGTGCATTTTAAATGCCTGATCCCTTTCAATGAGAGTGTGAAATAATAACAACAGATATAAAGAACACATGATAACAAAAGATGAAGACTAGAATAATGGTCACGCCCAAAAAAATTGCCATATCAAGTGCAGTGCTAGGACCGTAAACAGCCACTGGTAGTGGGTTTGTAGTAATTTCTTCTAGGCTGTGTCATCAGGTTGGTTCCTCTTACCTGTCTGGCAACAGATTACACCAGAAAACTCCCAAAATGATCTGGAAATCCAGCCTTGCAGTATGTTTCCTCAGTATATTAATATAATTTACATTTTCATTTCCAGAGGTTTTACCTTTATACATTTGTTATAGGTGGATAAGTGATTGTCATATGTGATACTGACCTACTAATCACGTTCCACCTTCAAAATGTTGGGTAGTGGCAGTCCAAGGAGTCTCTGCCAGATGTAACAATGGCCTACCACCTATTCCACCTTAGTACCCTGTTGAGTGTTTCCGATGAAGACCAAACACACTTAGGAAACACACATCACTACAAACGTCAGTCTGGGACAGATGGAAAAGCTGGGACGGATGATCATGGCATCTATACTTCTATCACTAAGTGTGACTTTGACCAAGTCGATGACATTTCTGTATCTCTTATTGTTCGTTCCAACCATTTCATCACATTGCTGGTTGAAGAGGCAGGTAGACCACCCATAGAGAAAAGTGTCCAGTGGTTTTTGGCTTCCAGTAAAACTGTGAAGGCTGTCCGATTGATCAACTCTTGCCTATGGGCACTGTTGGTTACTGCTGATGCATCTCTCTATATTTTACCTGTGTTACCACTCATCAACCAATCATGGAAGGAGACATTCTCCAGCACCGCATCGTCTCCTAAATATTCTATAACAGATATCACAACAATCCTGTTGAAACACCCGAAACATACCAAACCAACCTCGTTGGTCTGTTGGAGTAGCCAACTTACTAAAAGTGATGTTTGCACAGTGGGCACAGAAGAAGGGGAAGTTGTGTTTGTGGATTTGAATGCCAAACAAGAAGTGAAGAGAGTTAGAATAGGAGATGCAGTGATGTCACTAGAAATGGTGCATCATGGGAAGTCTGTTACATATATTTTGGTAAGTAATTTATTACTTTCCTATAATCCTCTACCGCTGAATCATGCATTTGTTGCTAAACCATTCATTGATCTAACCTTACGATTGCTGGATGGTTTCAAAGTGTTGTATGTACATACTGTAGTCACCTTGTTGAATAATCAAGCTGCAGGAATGTGGTTTGAATACCCCCTCCCCCCTCCTTCCCTTTCCCATCTCAGCCACATGAATGTTATGTTATGTACTACCTGTAGCAAAAGACAGGACAAGTGATTTGTTGAAATGAGTACCTAGATTTTAAGCTTGAATAAAGCCAAATAATCTAACACTGTAGCACAATAAAGGCACAGTACGGTATAACATTGTCTTAGTCTTATTTCCTTCATACTTTTTACAAAGCTAGCTTAAGTAGTGTCCTTTACCCCTTCAGTTTAAAATACAAATATGATACAGTGTACTTATCCATTGTTACTGTATGTGTAAGGAGGATTAAGTTGTATTTTAGTCAAGGCTCAAAATATGTGGGCGTCCAGGTGTTATTTGCGCCTGTAGATTAGAAAAAAAGGCCCGGAGACCTGGTTAAAATGGTACCCCGGGTGCTATTTTCTCACGAAAACGCCTGGTGAAATTCCCTGGGAATATTTTTCTTTAAGAAAATAACGCTCGGAGCAATGCCCGGACAATATTTCCTTGAGAAAAACATGCCTGGACCCTGTTTTCTCATAGAAATTACCGCCTGGGTGTATTCCAAATCAAAATCAAAATCGTTTAAGTACAGAGTAACTCCTGGGTCTCCAAAAGTAGCTCCTGGTCCAACCTGAAAACCCGTGGACCTGGAGTTAATTTTGGCAGAAAGTAGCTCCTGGTATTCGACTGGTTATTTTGACCCCTGCTTAGTTGTATAGTCTGTGAGGTGTGTGATGGTAGTGGTTTGCATTGTAGAGGAGATAATTATGACCAGTAGAAAGGGTGGGTTTTTTATTGTGCAATTTCAGTATTTGATGTTGGAGTGAAGCCATTGTTCCTGTAATTTGACACTGTATTTTTGTTTGATAGTCTCCCTAAAGGGAAGCAGATGATAAATCACTACTAAGTAGCCTTGGGCCTTGAATATCATGGAATATTTCAGAAATGATTGAAGACAAGAAAAACTGATTTACACTTATGTCAAGACTGTATATTAACCTCTCTAGTATAATGTCTTTTGTAACACAACCCCCCCCCCCCCCAAAGAAAAGGAAAAAAACAGTATTAGCATAGATGCTTCATCATAAGTTTTTTTAGAAGTCAATTTTCCCACACCTTAATTGCTGTACCATCATTTCATTTCATTTCATTAATTTTCCACAACATATGATTTAATACAGACTGACATAAATATACAGTAAATGGTGGAGGAAGCCTGAAAAGCAAAATGCTTGTACTTAGCAGGCCACCTGTACAAAAAAAGAAGGACCAAACAAAACAAAAAAGAACCAAAGACAGGCTTAGCAAACAACAAGCAGACAAACCACCCCACCCACCCAACCAGCAACCATGCATGCATAAGATAGTAAGAGAATACATAAAAATGACACATTGACATTAATACTTTGCAATTATGTGTTTCTTTTTCAGATATCTACAGTGTCCAACAACCAGTTTGGACTGCTACTGGAACAAAAGAACAGTTCAGCTGGATCTTTAACAAACTCCTTGGAGGTCCAAGCAAGTGACCTAGAATACACATTAGTAAAGTCTTCTGATGCAGTCAATAGCATTTTGGCATCAGAGGTCAATGATCCTATGTTCAGGCCACTTAGGTTTGACCAGTTTCTTCGTACTGTGCAACTTTCCACGCAGTTGGTGAAAGGCAACTGCCTCATCATTGCTCACTCGCTCTGCTCAAATATCCTCAAAGTTTATGACAGCAGTCTGAATAGTTGGCTGACGCTCTTTGTGTATAGTATCCCGATATCTTCCGACAAGGTCCTTCTCACTGATCATTTCATCTTTGCTTTGACCAGAGCCAGCAAACTGCAGCATACTACAATTACAGTTCTCTCCAGTAAGCTGTCGGAGACATCTGGGTATGAACACCATCATAGCTCGGATGCCAAAATACAGAAACTTCTCCTTCCAGCTGGTGAACGTATCATTGGAATCTATAAACAGTTGTTCCCAACAGTGGCTGGAAAAACGGCATCTGTTTCTTCAAGTGGTGAAGGAACTGACAGAGCAGAGGCAGACAGAAATGGTACAGAAGAGGAGAGGAAAGGGTCCTCTTCATCTCATTCTCTTGTTGATGGTTGTATCATCTTCACTGACAAAGCTGTCTATCAGATAAAACCAAGGTGAGTAATAATAATTCAGGCCTTAAAATCCAGTCCTGCTCCAGAGCTTAGTTAGAAATGTGAAGGATTTTTTTTAACCGAATTCAGGTTAGTGGAGTTGTAAGAATCCATGCAAGAGCCGAAATGCTTAATTGGGAGTGGCTCAACTTCAGTTGTTATCATCCATGTACTCTTGCAGTTTCTCCCACATTGTGGTTACTTTATGCTACCGTTAGTGGTCTCAACAGGACTAAACTAATGGACAGTGTTTGGGTAAATTAACTCTGACAGAAAGGTCTGACAAGTGTATACAAAAGCCTCCAAGTAATACTGTGTTCTTGAAAGATTTTTTCCTGAAATGTTGGTTGTAACTTGTTTTATGGTTGTGTAGACCTTAAAGATAGATACAGAACTTGTCACCCCAAGTATGACTTTTACTTGGAGGTATTATGCTAGGTTCATACTTTTCCGTCGACCTAGGTTGCCGCACACTGGGCAAGTGTGGTTGGCGAACAGTTTGTCACTGGTTCATACTACTCGCTTTACTCTGGGATTATCGCTGACCTCATTTTCTGCACCCGTATAATCCGTGTTTCAATTCATACTCTACGTTTAAGTTGGGGACACCGTTTCTGCATAAATAGTTCATTCATGAAGATAGCTGCGTCATCTTCACTCTCACTTTGCTCTTCATCCTCAACCTGTGTGTCTCTTTGAAAGACCACGGACCTGGAAATGGAGCATCCAATAGGATGGGTATTGAGGCATCAACACAGAAGGATTGTCTTCCTGGGGAGTGGTTTAGGTTATCTGCTTATTTCAGGGTTGTCAAATGTAAACTCTTTCATCTCTTGTGCAATCCGTTTGCTAGGCATAGGAAGCGGGGGCAGGGGCTAAAGCCCCCCATTAAAAAAGTGGTCTGGCAGAACAGCCTTTGCTTCTGCCCCTCAATCCAAGGATGAAAGCCCCTTATTTGTTTCTTTTGTAAAAAATGTTAAAAATTTGCAGTAATTTCCCTTAAAATTTGCTCAACATGTTGCACGAAATTGCATCTAAGGACCCTCAAGCATTCAAAAATTTCCCAGATCCCACATCCCCCAGGACCATGTTCCGAAACAATTTTCATTGTATTTATTCTCTGCGTTATAACACCAGAAGGGCTTAATTCTTTTTTGGGGGGAGGAGGGTTGTATGTGTTCCTCATGTCCCCTTCTCTAGAGTTTCCCGCCCACGCTACATGTGGTTGATATGCACCTTGGAGAGTTGCCGTCAGTGTCGCGATGTTTCACATGATTGGAAAGAAGGGTCATTAGATCATAATATATCCACTTGTACTTTTTACCACACACGTCTCCATTATGCCCCTCGTTAGATCGTTTTGCGGCTTTGGTATATTGGTCTCTCAAATACTTCCTTCTGTCTTTGAAACTTGTCCTTTCAAGACTGACCTCTAGTTGTAAACAAGCAGTCTATAGCAAGCCATGACCGTTCATTCCTTTCGTGTTCTCTGTACTCAGCCAAACTGCTATTATATAAATTTGGGTGCTTCCTTACTTTCTCAGTTCATCTCTCATCCTCCTCAGAGGAAAATTGCTTCTTCTTGGCAGAAGCTATATGTCTCTGCAGGTGGTAGCACACCACCAATTATTACTCCATTGAATTACACACTAATTTGGGTCCATTTCGTGTCCCCTGGACCCTTGTAGAAGTTTTCAACGGGCACAAGCTACCCCTCATATGAAAGCTGACAAGTAGGCCTTTCACAACATTTTCAAATTTGTGTACCATGACAGTTAAGATTTTGAGCTAGAAGGGCCTGTATAATAAGAGTGGTGGTTCCTGTTTTTGTTTACTCATTCAGATGCCATTTTGCATTGCGGAAGGATATGTTGCAAAAAAGTGCCTGAAATACCTTCAATTTTCTTTATTTTTGCAGAATGAGCACTTCATTTACTTTCCTATCACATACACATCACAAATTGAACACTTCACTTCATTAACATGATCTAATCTGTCCCCCAAAAAGTTCTTCTAGGATATTAAAGGGAAATATTGCATTTGTGAAGCTTTTTATTTAACCTATCCACTTTTTCATACGATCAGATCCGGTTCGATGAAAGAGAGGTAACTGAGAAAACAATTTCTTCCCAGTGAGCACTAATTAATAAGTAATTAACCTTCCTGTAACAACTGACAAAATTGTTCACCCAAACAATTATGCATGCAAAACCACACCTTCGTCGCCCCGATTTGAAATCCACCAATCAAATCCTTATTACGCTACGTCAGACAATAACAGATGCCTTCTACGGCATGTACAAAATGTTCGTAAATTACGAACTACTGAGAATGATGACTACACTGTCTGAACTGAACCACAGTTAGTATACTAAGGGGGTTCCTGCCACCTCCCTGGTATACTATAACATTCACAAAGTTATAGTTACTGTAATATGAATTGTAGCCTTTGGCCCTTCGCGAGTTGCTTCGCTTTCGAAACAGTAAGATGTAAAAGAGATTCTTGGTGCGTAACTGCTACTATCGGTTTAGGCCC
>WURT03351837.1:0-23930 GCA_009936505.3 Holothuria glaberrima | reverse complement strand
TAGATTTGCAATCTTGAGAAGAAGAACCTTATTGTTTTTGTTGGAGGTCAAAGGTCATTTGAGGTCACCAGAGGTCAAAAACAAAACCTTGCAAACATGATATCTGGAGATAGCAATGACTGACACATTTAACTATTTGGTATATAAATTTGTCATGTTAAGAGGAGGAACCCTGTTGATTTTGGTGAAGGTCAAAGGTCATTTGAGGTCACCAGAGGTCAAAAACTGAAAAACTTGTAAACACATATCTGGAGATAGCAATGACCAACACTTTTCATACATGGTATAAAGATTTGTCATGTTGAGAGGAAGAACCCTATTTTTTGGTGAAGGTTAAAGGTCATTTGAGGTCATTTGAGGTCACCAGAGGTAAAAAACCGAAAACCTTGTAAACAATATCTGGAGGTAGCAATGATCAATGCTTTCCATATTTTGGTATGTAGATTTGTCATTTTGAGGGGAAAAACCCTATTGTTTTTTGGTGGAGGTCAAAGGTCATTTGAGGTCACTAGAGATACTGTAAAAAACCAAAAACCTTGTAAACACAATATCTGGAGATAGAAATGACCAATTCTTTTCATATTTTGGTATGTAGATTTGTCATTTTGAGGGGAAAAACCCTATTGTTTTTTGTGGAGGTCAAAGGTCGTCTGTGGTCTTCGCAGTTCAAAATCTGGAAACCTTGTTTACACAATATCTCAAGATAGGAAATTTGGATAAATTTCATACTTGGTATGTGCAAGGATGCATTATGGTGAGAAGTAGAACCCTATTGTTTTTAGTCAAGGTCAAAGATCTTCTGGGGTCACAGGAGATCAAAATCTGAAAATTTTGTTTATATCATATCTTAAGGCAGGAAGCTTGGATAGATTTCATTCGTGGCACATGGATGCTTTATGGTTCACGTAAGAACCTTTTTTGATTTTGGGAGGTCAAAGGTCATCTGGGATCAAAAGAAGTCTGAGAGCAAAATTTCCCAAGAAAATCCCAACATTTTCTACGGCAAGGAATCACGAGGCCATTTGGCTTCTGGTTAAAGTCTTTGGTTAGGCCCGGCCAGTACTGTACATTAGGCCAATGCCCATGTTGAATACCGACTATCCGTCCAACACTAAGTTAGAAGAGCTTTTCCTCAGCTTTTTGCATAATTAGTGACATAGAAAATTATCATGACCTATGATTTCTTATGGGCATTGATAGAAAACAGAAGCATGATAACATAATTTTCAAGAAATGAGGCGAAATTCAAAATACTGTATATTCACTGCCTTAGCGTAATTTGTTCACCCAAACTTTTCAATTTTCAAATGATGAACATTCATGTAATGCATAATGTTTTTGGGAAGAAAGCCTATTGTGAGATTTAGTTGATGATATTGAATGATTTTAAAAATTTTCTGTCTGTGCCATGTAGCAAGGGTAGCAACAGTGGGGGTGCCAGGGCCATGGCCCCCCGTATGGGAAGGCTGGCCTTCTTCGGGAATATTCCAGTTTTGTTTGGGAACTTTAATCTGTACAATAAAAAATATTTAATCCCAATGACCTTGAAGAGTGGCCTGACAATCTGCTTGATTTTGCTCATAGAAAATTTGGCATGTTTGGTGGCTTATTGATTCCCATCAAAAGGCAGTCACCAAATGAGAATTTTTATATCCTTATACAGAGTATCAAAAATGTAATTTTGGATAATGTCTTTAAAGGGAAAATGCATTTCCCTTAATTTGAAGCAGTGTACCCCAGTAGAATAGTTCAGGAATGGCTTATTTTGATCATGTGACAATATTTTTGTTAGTGAATTGTGAAATTCAAGAATTTCTCCTTGCTTTTCCTATTGTTTGGTAATAGTTATGTTCAAAACATCTTCAAAGTTGCCTGTAATGCAATAAGAGGAGATTTGCAAGAGCTTGCTGATTTTTCAAAACAAATTTTGGGGCGACTGCATATTGCCTCTAAGTGAAATATAGTACTGTAAGAGTAGATTTGAAAGATTTAGCTGATGTTTCAAAATAAACTTGATGCAACTGCTTATTCCCAATTTGCTTCATAAATGTTCAGATAACTAAGACCATGTTGCCTTTCCCTTTTGGTATCCCAAAGGGAAAACCTGTTTAACCCCCTGATGACTTCCTTACCTTGCAAACTGACTGCAAAGTACTGTAGGTTGTTACATTTAATGTCAACAGTGATTCCGGTCAAACATACATACCCTCACCAGGGATTCAATTAAGATTCTTAAAAAGGGGGGGGGGAGGATTTATTACTGCTAAACCCCAAGTCCAAATTGATGCTGTCCCTGACCAAAGTTACAAGTGGGTTCAGGGGGACGAAAGCTTGCTTCAAGGCCCGTATAAGGTGCAATTTGAAGGGTTTTAAAGGCCATTTATTTATGAAAGTTCAAACATTGCTGCAAAAGTATCTTCTTCTTAAGTAAGAAACCAAGATATTGACAATTTTTTTATTTTTATGGAAATGAAAAGGGGGGTTTACCCTCCTTCTGGAAAAGGGAGGATAATCCCCCTCCCCCCTCGATGGAAAACCCTGCTCAACATGTGTACACAGGTAACAGGACTTGAAGCTGATGCCTCTTTTGGTCACATTTTCCTACTTATTCTCTGTAGTGGCTCTCAACAGTTATATATGCCATTTGGGTCTGCTGCAGATAGTTCTTTCATAGTGATGAGCTAAACAAAAACCTTTGGTAGCTGCACTTGTGAGAGGTGATTTATTGGTTTGCATAATAGTTGTTGTTTTGCTTCTGGTGTACAATTCCAAGAATAGATAACTCATTTCAAAAGTGATCTAGTACCAATGGGAGCTGAGAAGTGTGGTGGTTTGGTAGAGGAATGTATTTTGACTTTAAAAGGCATATTCCATTGGCTTTTCACAAGGGGTATAATGTTAAAGAGAAAAAAAAATACAGTACAGTTTGTGCCCTCCAAATCCTGTAGCAATACTCTTTTCGTAACTCAAGATATGTCATATTAAAGAGTATATACTTATTTTATTTTTGTCAAAAAATACCTCCAGTTCTCATCAAGGTCACAGAATGTTATGTAAAGTGGGCACATTGCCTCAGAGTCCGTTTGTTTTTCTTTACAATTGAACATCCTGTTTGTCCTTAAAATTTGATACTGTTGTAATGTTTTGAATATCTTTCTATGCAAGTTTAGCATAAATCTACACCATATGTAGGGCATAGCAAACAACGTTGCTAAATATTCCCTACAGCAGCGTCAACATCATAAAGAAATTCAATACTTAGTCAAATTAATGTGCTTCGACGAAGTCATTGAATTTTGTGGCTGGCAAATCCCTTTATATGTTGGCCGGGTCATACCAAAGACTTTCATAGAACCTGCTGCCAAATGTGCTTGGTGCTCAGCATAAACAAGGGAGTAGGGAAAACAAGCCAGTGATGCCACATCTGGATAAAAGGCTGTGGTCGGCCGGACTTAAACCAGTTGGTTACAAATTGAGCGGTAAAACCTCATCTAACTAATTAAGTAACTAACTAATGTACTAACTAACTCAGTCTATGAGAAGGAAAGCAGTG
This sequence comes from Holothuria glaberrima, assembly GCA_009936505.3. Classification (NCBI taxonomy): domain Eukaryota; kingdom Metazoa; phylum Echinodermata; class Holothuroidea; order Aspidochirotida; family Holothuriidae; genus Holothuria; species Holothuria glaberrima. Next base: position 20,377 of record WURT03351837.1, on the reverse strand, counting down.
TAAGCTTAAAAATGAACAGTACAGTATAGTACACACAGTTCAGTACAATGTAGCACAGTACATGTAATACAATGCAATTGCATTCAGTACAGTACATACGATGCAGTACACTGCAATGCATTACAAAAGAATGCAGTGCACTGCACAGTCTACAATGAAATGCAATGCAATACAATACAGTGCAATGCAATACAATTTACAATACAGTTCAATGCAATAAAGAAGTACAGTAATTCTTAATACGTCTTTAGATGGCAGAGTTGTTTACTGCAAGCCCCCAGCCAGGCGCCATGTGGTTTGCAAGTGCTTTGGTTTGAATCCCACCCAAGGCACATGGGTTTTTCTCTGCTTACTCCTCCCACTTCGCACATCTTCCCATCAGCTTGGTTGCTTAGCCTACAAACTCTGCTGTATCACAGACTGAGGTACCCTTGGGTAGACCAGTTAACTAGCTGACTTTGCTTTCTTCAGTGCAAATGATTTTAAAGTACTTTAACTGATAACTATGTGCTTTGGGTTTTGCTTGTACACGTAGGCAAACCTTACAAGAATGTTATAGCTTCCCTGCACAGCCTTTTGTCATGGTTTATAAAATTGCCTTTCCCTCAAGGTGAAGAAATACTATATTGTATGACTGTATTTATTTACAAACTACAAATATGCTGTTTAAATAATGCACAGTTTGAGGGGAAGAAAAGGGGAACTCCATTGTATTTACAGAAAGGCCACTTCCATGCCAATTTTCAGTGTGCTTTGTTTTACAAAAGGATGGTACAGTATTCGCTTACCCAGGCATGCCATAAGGGTCTCAGATTCAAAGTCTATTGCAATTCCTCACATAAATGCCTCACAGCTTTGATAGTAAGTATTACAGCCATTAGAATTTAGGCTTTGTGAAACTGAAATTTAGTGTTGGCTTAAAGGCATAAGCGTTGCTTTTCGTTTTTATTGCAAACTTCGTACTCCTTTTGACGTTGGATTCTGAAGATAATTTTAGAACCATAATATGTTAACATAAACTAGTGAATTACAAATTTTGACTGCAAGTGTATAAATAGACCAGCAAACATATAAGTGAGTTAGATGTTCTGAAGAGCTAACAAGGTAAATGCTCTGAAGAGCTAACAAGTCTGGAAATTTTCACACCCTCTGAGTTTATACAATTAGTGGAATGTTTCACATACTATCCTTTGTATGCTTATGCTAGGTTTACAATGGACACATTTAAACCAATTCTACTCCTACATCTAGTAAATAAGTAAATGTTTGAATATCAGCATTTGTGTGTTCAACCACTTTGCATTTGTATGTTCAATTTTTTCACCTGTGTAAGTTACGTATTAAGGGAAAGTTTGACGTACCATTCTATTGGAAGGCTGGGAACTTTCTTATTTGTTATGTTAATTAAAAGAGGTATGTGAGCACTAGATGCGTCCGTTAGGGTTAGTTTTAATCGCAGATAAGCTTTAGGAAATGTATCTCCAAATCCCGAGATGCCCAGAAATGCATCCAGATTTGCTTAGTAGCGTAAAAAAATGTATCAGTTGTCACGCTATTAAGCTCGTCAAAGATGTGGCCACCTGGCTGATGTGAGTGAAACTGAAAATAGTTTTGAAATAGAGGGAGTGGAAGATTGGAATTCAAAGAGAAAAGTTGTATATAATAATTGGTCAGTTCGTGTAAGACTGAAAATAAGTTGTATAAGAAGTTTGAGAGAAAGAGAAAAGAAGGAAGGAGAGAGAGATAAAAATCAGAGAAATAAAGAAGGAGAACTATCAACTTAAATCGATCTGAGTTTTAATTCCTTTTTGCCTGGAGAACAGTAGATATTACAGTATTGTACGCCTGGGAAGGATTTACTGTAATTTAGGTCAATTACTGTAATTTAGGTCAATTTCTCCATCCCAGACAGTTCCAATCCTCCTATCTAAGTTACCTCAGCAATCATGGTTTTCAACATCAACCACAGGAAACTGTGACTGGTGTTGAAGAAAATTATTTTTTTTAAAGGGCAATTCTCGTCAATTCCCTCACAGGTAACTTCCAATTCTCCTAACTAAGCAACATGGAAGCTCCTCCCATAGCTGTGTAAAGCGCCTCCTTGTGCAGACACAGACCTACAACTTTTTTATTGTTTAAGGTCATGTCCTGGTGAGCACATCAGGCTATAATGTGTAATCCAAACACTCTCTCTGCATTGTGTGGAATGTGAGCTACTCTGCACCTTTTGAGTTTCCAAACTTTGATGTTAATTAAAGAGCAGTGACCAACTGAGAATTTTGATACCCCCACACTAAAAATATTCTTTGGGCTGACGATTGTTTGTCTTTAAGTTTAAAATTTCTTAAACATCTGGACTGATATGGTTAAATAAAAGGGTAAGATCTTAATTGTGGAAATTGAAGGAAACAGTTGCATGAAGCATGTGTATGTTTGTAAGAAATGCAGGGAAACTGTTGGTGCAGCAGTTTCATGCATGTGTTAAATAGTGTAGTTAATGGTGTTGAACTCCATATTCTTCAAGGAGGGAGAATAAGGGGCTCATTGAGTTGATATCGCTTATTTTTGTGACGAGTTTGAAGGAAAGCATTGCTTGACAATGTTTCTTATTAGCCCCATTACTCATGTATCACTTTCTAAAGTTATCAAAAATGTGGGAAATTGTAGTCTTTGTGGACAGGAGTTGCATATGATTATTACCTAATGGTAAAAAGTGTCTGGTCACAAATTTGTAATAAATGATTTTTATTCATTAATTACCCTGTCATTGCCATTTCAGTTGTGAGTCAGATGTGTCAGATAGTACCCAAGAGTATTACAAGTTAAGAAGCAACTAGCATGGGGTGACAAATTTTATTCACCTTACTTTCAGTCATTCCAAAATTGAAAAAAAATCAGGATTTTTTGCCAGCTCCCCCAATACTTTCAATAAAACCATGTTTATCTGAATCCTATTTATCCCTACTAGCCTCACAATTTTACCAGACTAATATTTCAACATAATTAAGGTAGTATTCACCAAGATTTCAGTGCATTCCATGGTGAAACTCAACAGAAATTTCAGCAGAAATTTTTTTTATTGATGACCAAAACAGCATCCATCTGGGCATAGACAACAAGTTGTAAACTCTTTGTCAAATTTGGAAGCAAAATTGTATGCATTTGTTTTGAAGTTCTTGCAAAGAGTTGTGAGTCAGATTAAGCTCAATATCCCACACATAATATATGTCCAATTAGGAGAGTATAAGTCCTTCACTAAATCTGAAAGTATCTCAGTACAGTATAGTATCTCAGTGGGCTTCATACCTACAGTAAGAATAACAACAGCAAACCTTTCAAAAACATTGGGAATGGTTGTTTGAGAGTCTTCTACATATACATGTGTCTCTAGTGTTTTTGGAAAGTTATGCTGAATTTATACTCTAGAAATTTCTTGTTAGAGCTTAAAGATGAAAGAGATCAGTAAATTTCCTGATTTCAGGAAATTTGGAAGTTTTGAGCAAAATTCTCAGGAAATCCATTTTGCTGGACAAAAAGTTTCACAATGGTTGAAGGGGGGGTGTGTGTGGAATGGCCAAGGGTGGATAAAGTTTTGGGTTTTTTTTTAATCTTTCTACAAAAAAAAATGTAAATTTCTACTGCATGAACATACTTGAAAAACAAAATGATAGCACCAATTTACACCTAGACATCTTCCTGATGTGAAAAGTTTTCTCAAAGGAGAGCTCTCCCCTTAGATCCTTCCCCCAGGCCTACAATCCTGGACAACATAGTTTCAGGAAATAGACTAGAGCTACTTTGCTTACAGTACATTACCCAGAGCTTCTCTTGAGCCCATGCACAAATTTAGTTAGTGCAAACCATTTGTAATTCAGTTCACAGAGGACTCAAATTTTGGGAAGGAAATCTCTGGGTTTTACAAGTCTACAAAATTGTTTGTCATATCATCGGTCGCAAAATAAAACAATATTTTGAGGCATTTGTTTTGATTCCCTGCTGAAGGCAGGCAAGGAATCTATGCCATGGTGATGTCTTGTGTATGTGTGTGTGTATGTACGTTTGTGACACTTGTTGTAATCCCGATATCTCAAGATAGGAATGCCTGACACTTTTCATATTTGGTATTTAGATTTTTCATATTGAGAGGAAGAACCCTATTTTTGTGGAGATCAAAGGTCATCTGAGGTCACCAGAGGTCAAAGATCGCAAAACCTTGTAATGGGATACCTCCAGGTAAGAATGACCGACCCTTTTCATATATGGTATATAGATTTGTCATGTTGAGAGAAAGAACCCTATTGTTTTTGGTGGAGGTTAAAGGTCATCCAAGGTCCCCAGAGGTTAAAGACCGATAACATTATAATCGCGGTATCTTGAGATACGAATGACCGACATTTTTCATATTTAGGTATATATAATTGTCATGTTGATGACTTGATAGGAAGAACCCTATTGTTTTTTGTGTAGGTCAAAGGTCATCTGAGGTCACCAGAGGTCAAACTGCAAAGACCTTGTATTAAATCATGATATTTCAAGATAGGAATGAAGGACACATTTCATCTGTGGGTATATAGATTTGTCATGTTGATAGGAAAAACCCTATTGTTTTTGGTGGTCAAAGGTCATCTGAGGTCACCAGAGGTTAAACTGCAAAAACCTTGTAATCATGATATTTCAAGATAGGAATGAAGGACACCTTTCATCTGTGGTATATAGATTTGTCATGTTGATAGGAAGAATCCTATTGTTTTTGGTGAAGGTCAAAGGTCATTTGAGGTCACTAGAGGGCAAAAACTAAAATTCTCATGAATGTGATATATGAAGTTGGGAAAGACAGGAGCTGTTATACTTTGTATATACATTTATCATGTTGAGAGGAGGGACCCTTTTGTTTTTGGTGGAGATAACAAGTCATTTGAGGTCACCAGAGGTCAGAAACTGAAACTTTGTAAACATGACATTACAAGGGAGGAGGCACAGACAATTCTCTTCTTCGACATGGTTTTTTTTTTTTTCAATTTTTTCGTTTTTTAAATTTTGGTGGGGTTCAAAGGTCATGTGAGGTCAGCAGAAGTCAAATTGTGAATGCTTCGTAAAAAATGATGCAGTTAAGAAGTGTAATTTTGAGGGATGAAGATCCCTCTTTTGACAAGAAATCACTAAGCCTTGGGCTTTCTGGTTGTAATTTTTGAAGTTATTTGGGACATGTTTTTGCCTTCTTAGGGAGCCATTGTGCATACCTTAGTGTACTTGAGGCCAAAACTTGAAACTCTGTTTCACTGTATCGGATGCCCTTGGAGTGTACAAGTTCTTTTTACCAACAATTTTATGGGACCGGGTCGAATTGATGTGATAAATTGACCTCCAGATACCAATATTGCATGTAGTGTACAATTGGCTCACTAGCTGTGATAGTGATGTGGAAGAACAGACTATCATTCCTTGGATTTTAAACAAACAGTCAGCTTCCATCTTCTCCCTTTAAACAAGGAAAAATGTCACAAAGTTCTATTTTTGAATTTCAAGGGCCCATGAACAAACTGACCATTAAAACTTACTAGCTGTGGTTGAAAGGGGACCAAAGAACAGGGGAAATCTTTATGTTGATCTAATCAAGTCCTTCATAAACCTTTTCTGTTGCATGCTTTGAACATTTTAATATGTCCCCATTGGGCATGCATGTTTATGCAAATTGAATGCAGGGCTGTCAAATTTTAGTGACTGGTGAGAGTAAGATTTGCTTGGAGACTAGTGACTGGTGATAGTGAGATTAGCTGAGAGACTACTGACGCAGAGCATGACCATCAGTTCACGCAGAGCATTCTGCCAGGGAACTTTTGCCAAAAATACCTTTAGTTTGCAGGAAATGGCACTTCCCGTGCCTCATTACTGCATATGCTCAGAATTGCCAGTTTTCAGATGTTTCATGTTCCTGGACATTTTTGGTTTCGATGGTAAGAGAAACCTATGCATTCATGATGGCGTGTGTGCGTGTATGTGTTTGTGGCACTTTGCTCTTTAACATGATATCTCAAGAAGGGAAACACTGACAGTTCTCAAACGTAGTACATAGATGCCCCATATCAAGAGGAAGAACCCTTGTGTTTTTGGTGGGGGTCAAAAGTCATCTGGGGTCACCAGGGGTCAAACTCTGAAAACCTTGTTAACACGATATCTCAAGTTAGGAAGCTTAGATTAATTTCATAATTGGTATGTAGATGTGTTATGTTGAGAGGAAGAACCCTATTGGTTTTGGCGGGGGTCAAAGGTAATCCGGGGTCACTGGGGGTCAGACTCCGAAATCCTTGTTAACATGATATCTCAAGTTAGGAAGCTTAGATTGATTTCATACGTAGCATGTAGATGTGTTATGTTGAGAGGAAGAACCCTATATGTTTTGGCGTGGGTCAAAGGTTATCTGGGGTCACTGGGGGTCAGACTCCGAAATCCTTGTTAGCACGATATCTCAAGTTAGGAAGCTTAGATTGATTTCATAAGTAGAATGTAGATGCATTATGGTGAGAGGAAGAACCCTATTGTTTTTGGTGGGGGTCAAAAGTCATCTGGGGTCACTGGGGGTCAAAGTCCAAAAACCTTGTTAACACAATATCTCAAGTTTGGAAGCTTGGATTGATTTCATACTTAGTATGTAGATGCATTAAGGTGAGAGGAAGATCCCTATTGTTTTGGTGGGGGTCAAAGGTCATCTGGAGTCACTGGGGGTCAAAGTCCCAAAACCTTGTTAACACAATATCTCAAGGTAGGAAGCTTGGATTGATTTCATACTTGGTATGTAGATGTGTTATGTTGAGAGGAAGAACCCTATTGGTTTTGGCGGGGGTCAAAGGTCATTTGGGGTCACTGGGGGTCAGACTCTGAAAACCTTGTTAACATGATATCTCAAGTTAGGAAGCTTGGATTGATTTCATAGTAAGTATATAAATGCATTATGTTGAGAGGAACAATACTATTGTTTTTGGTGGGGTTCAAAGTTCATCTGGGGTCGTCAGGGGGCAAACTCTGAAAACAATGTTAACATGATATCTCGAGGTAGGAAGCTTGGATTGATTTCATACTTAGTATGTTGATGCATTTTGGTCAGAGGGAGAACCCTCATTGGTTTCAGTGGAGGTCAAAGGTCATTTGGGGCAACCAGGGTCAAACTCTGAGAACCTTGTTAACACCACCATATCTTGATGTAAGAAGCTTGGTTTTATTTTTCAGTGTTCAGGTGTGTTATAGTGAGACTAAGCACCCTATTAGTTTTGGTGGATCTCAAACGTCACCTGGGGTCACCACACAGGTTTTTTACTGACACCCGATACATTGTTTGCCTTATGAATGGAATTGTTTACACCATACTGAGACAATGCGTGAGAAACTGATGCTTCATCATGAGAGCGTGAGATTGCGTTGAAATGTCCGAGGCTCACGCTGAATGCATAGAGTTGATAGCCCTGGGAATGCGTTATTCTATTCAGAAATACCAGGTGAACAAATTCTGGGCTACTGCTGAATTTTGGTACCTTTACTATACACTGTTCCAGTCACCTTATTTAAGTTGAATTATACCCAGTCTTGTTATCCTTCTTCATGTGGGGCTCTCTTTCAACACATTACAAATTTTCTTTCTGAATTGTAACTGTAAATCCATGCAGATGTTTCAAATATTATCATGAAAAATAGAGGTAATGTATAAGACATAATATGAGAGCAAGTTTCGGCAACTGCATGTTACCTTTTATACTTGAACTCAGGGTAGCTCCCACCCACAGTTGTCCCCCAGATCCTGTTGCCATTTTCTGTAGTAAGACTGTTAAAAAGATCTCTGCAGGTACAGTGCTATCTTGTCATAGCTGACAGTGTTACTCATCAGCAAAAGAATTCATTTGTTCCTTTTTTGATGATTTTACTATTCACTCCTAATGTTGAAGTTGCTCGATTGGTGTGATGAATTTCAATGAGTTCCATTTGGATTTGCAACAAGGATTGGATAGTACTGATAGTTCTTAACAGGAAGGATCTTTTATTCTACATATGAAGAATTTTATTATCTCCCATTTTTACAGTTACAGTCGACAAGCACAGTATTTATGTTGTAGCTTCTAAACCTTTCAAGCTAGATCACTGTCTTTCAGGTATAAGTACAATATTTTATGTCATTGCAACAGCCATAGAAGCACTTCTCATGTCCAAGAAAGGCAATTTAATTATGTTGTAAATTTTTTTTATCATATTCTGTCTCTTTCAGGCCCACACAGTTTTTTTAATTTTCCTGTTTTCTATTGCTCAGTTGGGCACATCTGCTGTAGTTTATACTGTAGTGTATCAAACTGTACTTGTTAGGACTGTAAATTGAGCTTCATGGAAATTGTTGCTCTATAAAATATTTAGATCCTCATTGGCTTTCAACAGAACTTGTCCCAGGTGCAATGCTTGAAAGGTTTAACAAAACATGCAGTCTTGTGATAAAATGAGTCACAAATGCAGATAAAATGTAGACAAAAAGCATTCAATGGCTAAGTGCCTTTAGTACCTGTTGTAGCGGCACGGCAGGCCTTTGTTTGCCCTTTAAGGTAGGGGATGAGTATTTAGCTATAAGGTGTGTACAAAAGCTGTAGTAATAAAAGAGTTTACTCAGTTCCATGGTCTTGGCAGACAAAAATGTTAGTATTGAAGGGAGAATAGTCTCATCCCAGACACTTCCAATTCTCCCAACTAATAATTCTAGCTCTACCCATAACTGTCTTTAGATTCTCCTTTGTGCAGACACAAACAGTTTATTGCTTAAGGTGCCAGGTGAGTATACATGGCCCTAATGAGTAATCAAAACACTCTGTGCATGCTACAGTATGTTATATGAGCAGCTCTTTTTAATTTTTAACTCTGATGTCAATCAAAGAGTAGTCACTAAGTGAAAGGTTTGCTTACTCCCAAGTAAAAGTCATACTTGGGGTGATGCAAATCCCTCTTTAAAGGGGCTTATTGAGTTGGTTCACAAAAATTCATGATTTTTTCACTCTGTGGAGATTTACTCACATCTTAAAAGGTAAATGATCAAACTAAGAGATGCTGCGCATCTGGCTTACAACTGGATTGAAAATGATCAGTTAATTGATGATTCAAGTCAATTATTACAAACTTGTGACCAGACACTTTTTACAATAAGGTAGTAATCATATGCAATCCCTGTGTACAAAAATGACAATTTCTCACATTTTTGGTAACTGTAGGAAGAGGTTTATGAGTAATGAGCCTAATTAGTAGCATTATCATGCAATGATTTCCTTCAAACTCCTCACAAAAAATAATGGATATCAACTCGATGAGCCCCTTTAAAGCAACCTTGATGTGTACTGTAATACTGCACAGGCCTCACTTTTTAAAAAAAATTCCATGGTTGTCCATCGGACAACTTGTCTGCCACTTTTTTGTTGTCCAAAAGAAAATTTAGTTGCCCAAAATGAATTTTGCAGCAACCCTAGAAGTCATTTGTTGTCTTTTTGCATGAACTGTGGTTGTCTGATGGACAACCAACCCTGTACTTTTTGGTTGTCTCGGGCGACCGGACTACTGTTAAAATCAAGGCCCTATGCGCACCATGGCCAATGATGTATACATCACTGCGTGAGGGCGCTTTCCTTCTAAAAGTTGTTGCACATGTATTCTTTGTATCATTCTTTTTTGTCACCTCATAGAGAAAATGAGACAAAGCATGTTCTGGTGACCAAATTTGATGATTTCAAAAAAAGCAGAAAAATTTCCTGTGTTAGGCAATGAAAATCCCATCTCAGTAGCATTTTGCATTTGGAAGAAATGGATTTTTTGAAGAAATGCTTCATTTTCAGCTTGTGCAGTGCATGATGGGAAATCTGTGATGTCATCTGGGCAAATTGATTAGATGTAGCTTTTGTATTTCTTTATAATGTAGATATCACTATATTGAACATCTCGTAACTTTGTTCTCTGTCCCATAAGTATGGAACAGTTTTATAATATATCTACACGGAAAAACATCTAAACGTTATCAAATTTCAAGGACAAACAAGGTATCCAATTATAAAGAATAACAAAGGAATCTGAGGCAATTTGCCCACTTGGGATCATGTTCTGTGACCTCAAGAAAACCTGGAGGAATTTCTTATTTAGAGTAACCAATCTTTTAGGAAGGGATATCTTGAGTTAAGAATAGGGTTTTGGATTACATGTGATGAAAATTTTTTATCTTTCATATCAGACCCCTATCAATTGTCACCAGACAATGCCTTAAGTGCATAAAAATGCAAAACAGTTTTCACATCAGAGCAAAAATTACTCAAGTCAAATAAACATGTGTTTATTCAATGTTTCTGCATTATAACATGACTGTCAGATTACCAGGAGGCATGCATAATGAGATTTGAAACCATACCATGTGCCTACAGTAGTATCCCACCTTTCTTTTAAAGTGCTGGGGTGTCTGTTCTCACATTTTTGGGGAGAGGGGGAGGTAGTTATGAGAGTTTTGTGTCATTCCTGATATTTACTGGATATATCACAGACAGAACGGAAATTTTTTAAAGCGTCAACCTTAACTGATTTATTTACAGTACTGTATACCACATCCGCCTCTCACGCGGGAGGCCCGGGTTCGATTCCTAGGTCGAGTCATACCAAAAACTTTAAAATGGAACCTTCTGCCATTGTGCGTGATGCTCCGCATAGGCAATGGAGTAAGGGAAAACAAGCCAGTGAGCCACAACTGGAAAAAAGGCCGTGGCCGGCTCGACTTGAACCAATTGGTTGGAAACTGGGCCGTTAAACCTCATCCAACTAACTGTATACCTAAACATGTAAATAAGTACTGTGTGTAAACTACCACAAATGAATCATCAGTGCATACTTTATACCTGTGTGTTGTGGTATTGGTATTTTATACTGTACATACCGCAGTTATTAAAAGTAATCTTGGCTCAGTCAGTTCTTCCATGGTCAATTGAAATATTAGTTCCCCTGATAACAACCTGTCTTCTAAAGTATGGCAATGTGCAAATAAACAAATATTTGAGTTTGTTGAGAGTAAACAAATGGTGTCAGATTGCCTATTGCATCATATTTCAATAAGTATATATATCATTTTATTAATAAATGCTGCATATTCTATATTGCAGTAGTTACTTGTTAATCATTAGTTCTACCATTGTTTTTACAATGTTATTCTTGTTGATTACTGATATGTTGTCACTAGACATTGTGGAAATGTACTCCTACTAAAGCTTTGATGCATTCACTTGCACTCAAATATTAAAGCAGTGGTCCAGAGAAAGCATTTCAAATAAGGATCATGAAAGTAAAGTGAAATTAAATGATTGCTGTCAATTTGAAGGCATTGGAATTTGTATGTGAAAAGAGGTATATATTCCGGGCATCAGGGCCTCCCGCACATGCTGCATAGTTAATTCATAAGGCAATGCCCAGCAAATAGAAGAGAGTACAATTCATTTAATGTTCAGAATCAAATATGTTGGTTAATGCCCTATGAATAATTATAGTGCTCAATAATATGGTTGGTTCATTCCCTGTGAGTAATTATATTGTTCGATAATGTGATTGGTTTTAGCCCTGTGAATAATAATAGAAGTGCTCAGCTGTCTCAGAGAATTGCCTCCTGAATAGCCACTACTTATATTTAAAGGTCATAAGCAGCCATCCCAAACTTATTTTGGAACTTATTTTGACTACACTTTGATTGACATATTATATTCAAACAAAAGCATCACTCTGATTGGTCAATGATGTATGACGGTGTGAAGATTGATTAGGTTGGCACAGCACACACACAGTATCGTGTGGATGGCCTTGAGCAATTTTAAGTAGTTACAGCTCATTGTACAGTAGCTTTGTCCGAGAGGTGCACAAGAAGACTGTTTTCAAATATGAGGAGCTAGAAGTTAAATAGTGGGGAGAAATTTTCTCTCTGAAGGTGCAAATTGTTACCCATTCTTTACAGGTTCTTCTTTTCCAGATATTAGAACTTTTTTCAGACATTTTAGGAAAGGTATTGTACAGTTTATTGTATATGTAATGTTTACATAATAGCTCTCTGCAAAAAGTGGTTACTTTGCATGGATGAGTGAAAAACATGCAGGTCTACATATTAAATATAAGTCTTGTGAGTAAAGGAAGTGTATACAGGCCCATTTATACTATTTATCCTAGGTACAAAACTGTCATTCATGCTTATCCAATAAACACCTGACGAGCTATGTCATTTGAGCCCAGGTCCCAGGTATTAATTTATACCTGCCAATGTATAAACAAAGACTTCCTGTGATGCTGGGCTATGTGTCAATAATACATATTTTTGGAAAATTAATATGATGATTACTATGATGAAGATAAATAGTCTCTCACTGCAAGATGAGGTATATGTGGCTTTGCACAACAAAATCAAAATGTAAGTGTGAATTGTGTGCCTGAAAGGTTGGTAAAATGAGGATTGTCAAGGATGTTTCTTCTCCAAACAGATATTATTTGAATCATAAAAGAGTCTCTCTCCCAAAGAGGGCTGTAGCCAGGATTTTAAAGTAGAGTGTCTCACTTGTTACTGATTCACCAGGCACTATCCATCTGGTGCCATAGCGCGAAGAGAGAAGCCCCCTACAGGTGGCGAACCCCCATGGAAGCAATTGCTTTTTCCTTTACATAGTTAGGGTAAAAATCATGCTCACAAAGCTGTAAAAACACCCAAGCCTCCTTGAATTTTTAGGCATTTTATAGCATTTAAATTACAGGAATTAATTTGTCTGCAGGAAAAGGGTATGCTATAGATTTTGGCGGGGACTAATTTGGTTTGAGATATCAGTGAGTTTAAATTATGTCTGAGCAAAGTTATGTCAAAGATCAAACTCAGTTTGGAAGGCTAGACCAAGCCATTTATTGGCACCTCAAAAGCCATCCTGCATATTTAGCCATCTCTTAGATAGCAAGACACATTGCTGGCAGTTAAAGGCCTTGCTTCTTGGCTAATTTGTCTACTGCTTCTTGATTGAAGAGCAAGAGGTACATATTGTGTACCTATTAGTAGTGTTGTACTGATGTTACAAGTCGTGGATGTTACTGATACCAATATTTTAGTTCTCAATATCACTAGCTGATATCGATCCGGTGCTGATATGTAAGAAATGAGCATACTCTTCACTAAACCACAAGCTACAGTACCTGGGCACTAATTTTAAGTGTTACAGTATTTTCGCAAGGTGATCGAACGTTGGGGTACCAGTCAAGCAGCACACCAAAATAACGAAACGATTCTATGAATTGTAGGATAACAAATATTGGTCAGGTACAGTTGTGTAGGCATTCAAGGCACAATTGGGGTGGGAATGGGGGACAAACAGTATGATATAGGTGAGTGTCCCACATCTGTTGATGCTGATGGGCTAGGTGATGACTAGTTGGTATATTATATATTCCTTTTGTCCCCACTAACCACATGATCTTCTATTCCCCAAAGTATTTTGTATTCAGCTTGAATATTACATTCATTGAGGAAGATAAACAATTTAGCCATGTCCACAGGTTCTGTGGGCTCAGCCTGTCATGTAGAAGTTAGTGGATGTTACTGATACCGATATTTTAGTTCTCAATATCAGCTGATACCAATCAGATACCCATACATGAGAAACGAGCATACTGTTCACTTAAACCATAAGCTATTGGGCACTGCTTAGTGTTGTGTTATTTTCAAAAGGTAGACAGTTAAATGGCCAATCAAGCACACCAAAATAATGAAACATTCTGAGAATTATAGGAGGACAAATATTGGTCAGGTACAGTAGTATGGGCATTCAAGGAACATTTGGGGTTGGGGTGGGGGGGGGACAAACAGTATGATATAGGGGAATTTCCTACATCTGTTGATGTTGATGGGCTAGGTGATGACTAGTTGGTACACTCCTTATGTCCCTACTAACCACATGATCTTCTATTCCCCAAAGTATTCTGCATTCCAGCAAAGGTGAAATGAAGTGGTCAGCTGAATCAGGAGTAGTTTTGGTCCTAAGGTTTAGTCCTAGTAGTTCCATAGATATTTGGCTGAACCAGGAGCCATCTTAGGTTTACTAGGAGACAGTTACTATAAACAGAGCCATGCACATATCACTAAGGGGGTAATAATAAATACCAGTCACTACTTGGAGTTAAAAGCTGACTCCTGGTAATTATTTTCTTTTGGGGTGACAGGGGCTGTCTGGCAGGTAACAGAAGCCAAACAGACCATTTCTCCCAATTTAAAGACACCCTTAGGTTCTAGTCTCAGACCTGACATTTATTTTTGCTAAGAAAGTAGATTAGTGGCACTGACTTTGAAGTAGAGCTGTGTAATATGCCCTAGTCTAAGTACATTACTTTGCTTTCACATGACAAGTTGTGATCACCTTACTTGGGTTTTGTTCCCCAAATGTGACATTGCCACCTTACCCTGATGGAGAGTACATGTGTATTCAAGGTCAGATCCCCAGGTATAGTGCGGTTAACATTTTTTTATCACTATACCCCAAATGTGACATCACAGTCTTACCCTGATTGGGAGAAGCCTACATATGTGTTTAAGGTCAGATTCCCACTGCATTTAACCTTTGTATCCCACTTTTCTCTAAATGTGACATCACAGCTTTACCCTGATGGGGAGTACATGTGTGTTCAAGGTCAGATCCTCAGGTATACTGCAGTTAACATTTGTATGCTACTACCTAGCAGGGTTAAATAAGTACCTTGCCATATTCCAATATTGCAAAAAATGCCAAATTTTATAAATTAGAATTTTTTTCATTCTTTTCGTGGAAGTGAATGTGACTTTCACTCTTTATAGTCACTTGTGTAGTGTGGAATCACATGCTAAAAGCCTTTTTGACAAAAATGGTGTGATAAATTCAGATTAGCTTTAAAGCTGGCTGTGACTTAGTTATATTTGTTCATATTGGCATCCATATGAATTTCAAAGTGTCTGTACATAAATGAAATTGGAATTGTTATAAAAGTTTGCTGATTTGGTTTTACAAATGCAGATAATTAGTTTGTAAAGAAAAACATTGGCCTATTACTGTCGCTTGGCTGGGAATGCTGCAGTCTTCATGAGTCCTTTTACACAGTGCAATAAGAAGCCGACTCATTATCAAGTCACAAATCATGCTGGAAGTTCAGATTATTCCAACTTAACCGTACCTGATGTGAATCCTGTTAGTTGAAATAGCAGAGACTCAACTCAATTACTTGATGCAAGTCACTAAAATAGCTGAAGTTGACTTGCTGAGAAAAAAGTGGTATGGCTGCAACTCTGGTAATTAGAGGCATGTGACTCCTATGTCCATGGGTGGAAAAAGTTGGTAAGCTAGAAAGCTCCTTCCTAGGAAATTTGTGTACTTGGAAGGAAATTTTGACAATTTGAGCATGAAAGTACTACCATGATTGGAAGGAAATTTATCTATTTGTGTAAGAATCATTTATTGATTCCTTGCAGAAGGCAGGCAAGGAATCTATGCGATGGTGATGTGTGTGTGTATATGTGTGTATGTGATGCTTGGCTTGTAAACAGGATATCTTCATATTTGGTATATAGATGTCATGTTGAGAGGAAGAAGCCTATTGTTTTTGGTGAAGGTCAAAGGTCATTTGAGGTCACCAGAGGTAAAACTGCGAAAACCTTGTAAATGGCTTGTAAACACGATATCTTGAGATAGCAATTGGGGTCCCAATTGTTTTTGGTGGAGGTCAAAGGTCATTTGAGGTCTACAGAGGTCAAAAGCCGAAAACCTTGTAAACAGGATATCTTGAGAGAGCAGTAACCGACAGTTTTCATATTTGGTATATAGATTTATCACATTGAGGTCACCACAGATTAAACTGCATAAATCTTGTAAATGGCTTGTAAACACGATATCTCAAGATAACAATTACAGGAACTTTATATTTTGTTAATAGATTAATCATGTTAAGAGGAAGAACCCTGTTGTTTTTGGGGAAGGTCAAAGGTCCCTTTAGGTCACCAAAGGTCAAAAACTTAAAACATTATCAATATGATACATGAAGATGGGAAAGACAGGAACTTTTCATACTTAGTTTATATAGACTTGTCATGTTGAGATAGGAACTCTTTTGTTTTTGGTGGAAGTCACAAGTCATTTGAGGTCATCAGAGGTCAAAAGCTGAACTTTGTGAACATGGCATTACAAGGTAGGAAGCACAGAGAAATATCTTCTAAGACATGTTTTTTTTTTTTTGTCATTTAAGTTTTGGTGAAGTTTAAAGGTCATGTGAGGTCAGCAGGAGTCAAAGTGTGAATGCATCATAAAAAATTATGTAGTCAAGAAGTATAAATTTGCAGGATGAACCTCTGTGTAACAAAGCATCCCCCCTTTTGGCAAGGAATAAGCCCCTGGGCATTCTGGTTGATAGAGATCAAAGGTGCAAGATGCAAAGAATGATACCTTTTACTTCCTTTTGGCAAGGATTCACTAAGTGTTAGGGCTTTCTGGTGTAAGTTCAGTATGTGATTTTCTTGTGGAACTAAGGGTGAAATCAACAGGGTGCCAGATGCTGTTTAGCACTCGCTTCCAACCAAACAGTGCCCATTGACCCTAAAAAGAATGCTACCAGGTGCCACTTTTTTCCAAAATTAGCCTGGTCATCCTTGAAGTCCCTTATATGCGTACATCATTGTAGCTGGTTACTGTCTCCTGGTATACACAAAGTTTTTAATAGTTGCACCAAATACTTAGGAACCAGGAGACACGTTTTGACTGAAAGTCTCTCCTGGTTCAGCTAGCCTTAATTTTACCCTTGTTTGGAACATAAATTGTTTTAAGTATCGAGTAATGGAATTGTTTTCTTTTTACACAGCATGTGTTACCAAGGGAAAATCATCACCACAGAAGCTCAAACAATAAGCCTATCAAAGAAGTCTTTGAGTAATTTCAGTCTGCAAAAGTGCCAAGCTCCAACTACTGAAGAACCTGAACCAGAGCTCACGACAACGACAACAGATATATTAACAACTACCAGTAACATCCAAAGTTCTTCATCAACCATGGACATGGAAACTGACATGCCGACCACTGTTAATACATCTTCAAAGCTTTCATCCACTGATGGTTTCTCACCAACAGACATGACAACAACAACTAGTCAGGATGTAACTACCAATCCCATTGCACTGACCACCATCACCACAAGTCTTTCACCGTCAGGAAATGGCACCATCTCAGATAAGACTAGTACCGCCGCTCCTACAAATGGAAGAAGAAGAAGGCAAGATGATGATGATGATGACGACAGAAATTTCTTTTGCAACGTTTTTTACTATCCCACGAGTAAGGATACAAGCTTGAAAGTCATTTCGACTTACACACTGGACTTTTCATGTGCGACTGAGGACTTGTGTGAAGGGAAGGGCAAGTTAGACACGAAGGTGAGGGCAGAAGACAATCTTTGATTCAAAATTTTGCTTACACAATTAAAATCATTTAGCCATGGAGATGTTAGTATACGTAAGTGCTAGATTTAATACCATTCTGATGGTACCCACAAAATTTCTCCATGTTGTGAATCAGTTTCATTGGTGTCAGTGCATTGCTATGTAATGTCCTATACTAATTTCAAACTTCCTCTATCCCTACCCCTCTCAACAACCAAAAAACCCTTATCTCCCCACAAAAAAAATGTAAGAGTTGACTTGTGAACAGGATTACCTGCTTGTAATGTTAGTTCAAAATTAACTTTTGAGGATCCAACATGTATACAGTACCTTCAAATTACGAACAAGTTTCCACTGTTTTAGCAGTCTAAAGTATGCCTTTTAACTCACATCATGAATATGGGCCCGCTTTGAAATCACCGACTGCATGGTCAAGTGGTAAGAGCATCCGACTTGTAGCCGGAAGGTTGGGGGTTCAAATCCTGGCCGGTTCACACCAAAGACTTTAAAAATGGAACCTACTGCCATTGTGCTTGGTGCTCAGTATAAGCAATGGAGTAGGGAAAACAAGCCAGTGAGCCACAACTGGAAAAAAGGCTGTGGCTGGCCTGACTTAAACCAGTTGGTTACAAACTGAGCTGTGAAACCTCATGTAACTAACTTTGAAATCACAAGTTTTGGACAGTATTTTAAACTGCAGCAAAAGATTTTTGCTTCCTTCCAAAGTATCACAAACTTTATATGATTGAAATGTATCATTTGCAACAAACATTGTAATAGCTGCAGTAGATAAATGAATGTAAAAATTCTGTTTAAAGATGTTGAGACTACGGTACAGCTTTGTCTCTCCCGTTTGCAACAGAAATGACAATAGATTGTGCCGTATAGACCTCTAAACCATGCTCTACTGCACATCTCATTTCAATATTTTTGAGAAGTTAATAGCATGGTTTTATTGAAGTATATGTGTGTCAAACTTTTTTAAATTACAACTGAAAAAGTTAGACTTAGCCCTCATTACCACACTTTTTCTACCTGGTGCTATTTTACAGCTGTTGCACTAAAATCAGTGAGTGGCATTCAAAGCAATGTTGCAGCCCTGGTTCAAATATTAATTTTTACGAGCAAATGCGAAGTATAGCAGTCATTTTATGGACTTGTCACAGTGTTTTCATTCAAGGTCTTGTTGTTTTTGTTAATCTATTGTGTATGAAAGTAAGTTGTAGATTAACAGATGTTAGCTATAAAAAGAGTTAATTTATGTAAGGATGTTTTTAGCTTTGTTACAGTTTGAGGTATATTCCTTGAGAGACAGTTAAATTTTACGGTTTGTTTAAAACGAGTGTATAACGTTCTTAACCGCCCTCTTTCTAGTTTTTGTCAGCTGCTATTCTTTTGAAAAGGTCATTACCCTTCGTTGCTCATATTTTGAAATGTCCGAATGATCTATTGAAATAGAAGTTAATGTTTCTTTTATAGGCAACGCATTGCATGGGTAAACCCTCTTCACAACAGCCGAACTATAACTGGAAAAAGAGTGACAAACTAATAAGCTGCCTTTTATTTTCTTCAGAATTGAAGACTTCGCAGAGTGGGGTGGGCACAGTTACAGGCAGTCCTAGCGTTATACAGTAAATACCCTATAGTATACATAATATCAGAAGGTAGCACACTCCTCGGTCTATCGGCACCAACTTGGCCTAACTGAATCACGATTTTTATGCCTTATTCTAAATTTTACCTCTTTTCAATGCACACGAATGTTCCAATTAAGTTTTAAGATCAGATGAGTAGTGTCATGATTCGTTTGGACCAAAAATATTTTCAAAAAAGGAGCATTTCTTGGCCATAGAAGTGATCTAGACACACCCTTGCAACCATTGTCGTCGATGGGACCTCACATAACGTAAAGGGAATTTCCCCTTTCGGAGTTCAGTTTTCCCATTGGATAGTTCAGCCTCTTAGTATGATGTAGAGACGCTCAGCCAAACTATCCAATGGGGGAACCGAATGGTTGCACGGGTTGGTCTAATCCACTTCAATGGCCAAGAAATGTTCCTTTTTTTGAAGACATTTTAAGTACAAATGAATCATCACGCTTCTCACCTGATTTTAAAACTTGATTGAAACATTCATGTGCATTGAAAAGAGGTAAAATTTGGAATAAAGCATAAAAATCGTGATTCAGTTAGGCCAAGTTGGAGCGATAGAGAGAGGAGTGCGCTATCTTCTGATATTATATATATACTACGGGCATTTACTATACAACGCTAGCACTGCTTGTGGTTTATTACGAGCGAATAGCAAACGAATGACAAACATAACGAGAGCTCAATTGGCTGCTTATACCAGACTGCAGAACTGTTTGACGATCCCCGGTTAACAGCATGGAAGTACTACCATCCAGTGAGCACTTCACCCTGGTTAAAGACACAACCCATCACATTTGTTAGCATTACTAATTCACCTGAAAGTTACTCATGATGCTCACCAGGGTTTATATATTAATTAAACAAAGTTGATTTCGAGCAGTTACTGTGGCCTAATGGGTTAGGCAACGACTTCCAGTCGTGAACATGTGGACATCTCAGGTTCGAACCATAATGACGCAGAATTCTACAAATTTCTTTTCCCCTTTTTGTTCTCATTTGCGAGTGTGAATGCCTTGCATTCTGGTTTGTCGACCTATTCATATATGGCAGTTCTTTTTCAACTGTTTGGTCTCCTGAAAGGTAGAAGCCAAGGACCCTTTTAAAGGGAAACTGCAGCCCCCCAATTTGAATGAGTGTGCCCCGTCATCCTGGTTCAGGAATGGCTCTTAGCAATCATGTGACAATATGTTTGTTACTCATTTGTTGATTCCTTGCCGAAGGCAGGCAAGGAATCTATGCGATGGTGATGTCGTGTGTGTGTATGTGTGTGTAT